>WHUX01000097.1:0-197920 GCA_015179025.1 Terfezia claveryi
CAGGACGGCCTCCTATACCACCTAGATCGGCTCTATATACCTGAAGGGGAGCTGCAGTTGCAGCTGATCAAGGAACACCATGATACCCTGGCTGCGGGTCATCCTGGGGTAGCTAAAACGTTAGAGCTGCTAGCTAGGCAATATACGTGGATTGACCAACAGAAGGAGGTGGAGCGGTACATACGGAACTGCCATGTTTGCAAGCATGCTAAGCCTACCCGTCATACTCCTTATGGGACCCTGAAGCCCCTGGAGATCCCAGACCAACCTTGGCAACACCTAACTATGGACTTTGTGACTGGGTTGCCGGAGGACTCGGGGTTTAATGCTATTCTTATGGTAGTAGACCGATTGACCAAAATGAGGCATGTTATACCTTGCCATGATACCTGTTCGGCCCGGGACCTCGCCGGCCTCTACCTCAACCATGTATTCCGCTACCATGGTCTCCCCAAGTCAGTCATCTCGGACCGTGGCCCCCAATTCGTCTCAGACTTCTGGAAGGTATTCTGCAAGCTTCTGGAAATCAACGTACACCTCTCTACGGCGTATCACCCCCAAACAGATGGTCAGTCCGAGCGAATGAATGCGATCATGGAGCAGTACTTGAGAGCATATGTCAATTACCAGCAAAACAACTGGGTTTCGCTGCTGGCAACCTGTGAGTTTGCTGCTAACAACCATTTCTCGGAGACTCTAAAAACCTCCTCGTTCCTGGCCAATTATGACTGGCACCCTCGTTTCGTGGACTCCCTAGCACTCCTGGAAAAGGCTAGGGAGAACACCCCAGCTAAGGAGTTCGCCACGGAGATTGCTGAGTTGCACTCCACCCTAAGGGCCGAACTGGTATATGCTCAAGCTAGGCAAGTGGAGTATACCAATGGATCACGGTTGCCAGCCCCCAGGTATCAGCCAGGAGATAAGGTGTGGCTCTCCAGCAGGCACTTCCGAACGGAACGGCTATCTCGCAAGCTGGATCATAAGTTCCTAGGCCCCTACGAGGTGTTAGCAGCTGTGGGCACTCATGCTTATTGGCTGAGGTTTCCCAAGGATATCAAGCGCCAACCGGTCGTTTATATCTCGGAGATCGAGCCAGCCGCCAACGATCCCCTTCTCGGGCAAAAACACCCCCCACCTCCTCCAGTGGTGATCGCAGGTGAAGAGGAGTGGGAGGTTGAGGAGGTACTTAACTCAAGGAAACACTACGGACGAGTTCAGTATAAGGTCAAGTGGTTAGGGGATAAGGAGACTACCTGGCAACCTGTGGAGGACTTGGAGAATGCGCAGGATTTGGTCACCCTGTTCCACCTGCAATACCCAAGGAAGCCTCGCCCAATGGAATGATGTTGTGTCTTTTGAGAGTCATACGGTGGGGCCCATCCGACTCTCGTTCTTCTCGCTCTTCTCGTTCTTCTTGTTGTTTGGAGTTGGAATCCTTGTCGTTGCCTTTGTTGTTGTTTCCTATGTTGATTTTGCCGGTTATCGTGCCCAGGCCTCCTAGTCGCTGGAGCTCCAGCCTAAAGGGGGGATAGTGTCACAACCGTGTTCTTAGTCTTGATTTGACACTCAAACAGGCTTGTTCGGGTGTCGTGCTGTTTTGACACTCGAACAGGCTTGTTCGGGTGTTGTCGATGGGTGATTGTTATCTTAGCTTCCGAGATAGGAATCTCGGGAAGCTTATTCCTTCCACGGCCTTGGCCTGGAATCATGTATATATATCTTCGTCCCTCCGCCCTCTCGTTGGATCCCTATCCAACGTCTTGTATACCCAATACTAGACCTTGCCTCTCCCAACGCTTGTGCACCTCCCTTGTGCACCCCCTTTGTCTCGTGTCACTTGCCACTGCCTCTCTCGCCCTCGCCCTTGCCCCCGTTCCAGCCTTCCCCGGTTACACACATAGCATTCCTACGTGAGTGTCACCCTAGCCTTGCCCTTGCCCCGGCGTACCTCTTGGTCGCCTTATCCCCAGAGCCGTCATTACATCTATCCTCCTTTCTTCCCTTTCATTGTTCTAGCTTCCCTTTATCTAGGGCTGGCTCTATTTCTTCCATCATTTTCCTATAGGTTTCTATCAGGTTGTTTCCTTTCTTGCCATGTACATAGTCTTTCCTTTCCCATACTTGTATTAGGACAGCTGCAAAAGCGTCTGCCGAAGCGTCTGTGTACAGAATAAATAAGCAATCAAATAGGAGGTGAGCTAGAATTGGGGCTGTACATAGACGTCTTTTCAGTTCGTCAAATGCCTCTTGACAGGTAGAGTTCCATTAGATTGGTGTTCTGGAGTTGTATACTGGTTTTCAGTCAAGCTTAGACAGTGGCTTGTCCGGATTTCGTTGGGCATGTTTAAGGTCATTCAGGGGTTTGCTGACTTTTGCAAACTAGTAGATGAATTAACGATAGTAACCAAATATCCCGAGAATCCTATGTAGTATACCCAGTGTCTTTTGTGGAGCTAAGGATGAGATTGTTTGGACCTTTTCAGTCAGAGTGTGAAGGCTATAATGTGACAGACCTTGCCCCAATAGCTTTACATCCAAGAAGCCAAACCTACACTTCTGTAGAGAAAATACAATACTAGCTCTTCTTGCGGAGGATAAAATTGTCCTTAGATGTAGTAAGTAGTCTTGCCATGTTGTACTGTATATCAGTAAGTCATCAATATATACCAGAGCTACTTGCCACCTTAGTCTACTGATCACTTCATCTATCAATCTTTGGAATTATGTAGGGGCATTCTTTAGACCAAAAGGGAGGCATTTGTATTGGTATAGACCCTTGTGTGATATGAAAGCCGTCTTGTAATGGTCATCCTCCTCAAGCTCGACTTGATGGTAGCCTTTTAGTGCATCCAGCAGGGTGAAGAATTTCTTTCCTACCAAGGTGGCAAATACATAGTCTGATCGCAGCATTGGATATGTATCTCCTACTGTTATCGCATTCAGCTGTCTGAAATCTATACAAAATCTCCATTTGTTGTTTTGCCACACCATGACGATCGGTGAGGCTGTAGTAGAGGTAGACTTCTCTACGACATCCTAGGCTAGAAGTTGGTTAATCATTTTATCAATAATCTTTCTCTTCATTGGGCCTGTTGGTCTAGCCTGCTGTGGGGTAGGTAGGGGGCCTTCAGTACATATTGCTGCTTTAAAACCCTTCACTTTTCCAAGGCAAGCACCTTTGCTGAAAACGTCTAAAAAGTCCATCACTAGCCCGAATAGTTCCTCCCTCTGTTTCCCCGAGAGGTGTGGCCCCATTTTTATATTGTCTTCTAAGATTTCCTCCAGGTTCGATTCTCCTTCACTCTTGTAAAACCCCTTACCTTTGCCATCACCAGGTGGTCCGATTAGTATTAGAGCAAATGGGGGAATCTCATCTTTGGGTTCTAGGTTAGGAAGCTCTCTATGGGATCAAGGTGTAAAAGTTTGGATCTTCTTTCATAGTTTATCTTCCATAATAGAGCATTGGCGGGGCATTTCTTTACCCTCAGCATTGAACGCTAATGCTTCAGAAGGGATCAGGGGATCATGTTGCTGGCCTAGTAGGTCATTGGATACCACTTCTGCTAGGAAGCTCAGCTCTTGAGCTAGAGTTTGAGTACCAGTAGTTTCCATAGCTGGCAAGTCATAGAATGCTGTAGATACATATGTTGGTGGTTTACTCCCATCATTTTTATGCCTAGGTCTGGGTCTTGTCAAGTCTGCCTAGTCCATGGAGATCCTGGTCTCTGTCAGTACTGAAGGGTTGCCCATCATTGCTCGACCGATCACCTGGTTCTTCTTGAGGTAAATTGGCTGTATGCTGCTATTCTGGAACATGAGAAACTGAACTTTTGAGTCGACAACACCATATGAGAGAGACAGAGAGGGTATGATCGGTTGTCACAACCGTGTTCTTAGTTGTCCTGGTCATCACCTGTGGTACAGGTGATAGGTTATTGCTATCCTGCTTGGCTCCCGAGATAGGGATCTCGAGAAGCTTATTCCTTCTGTTGCCTTGGCCCGGAATCATGTATATATAGCCTCTGTCCCTTATACTGTCATTGGATCCCCATCCAACGTCTTGTATACCCAATACAGGACCTTGCTTCTCCCAGCGCTTGTGCACCTCCCTTGTGTATATCCTTGTCTCGTACAAACAACTCTGTAGTATAGCTGCCTCCCTTGATACACGTGGCAACTGCCTCCGTGTATCTCATGTCCCTTGCCCTCTGCCTCTCTTGCCTCTTGCCCTTACCTCCCATCTCAGCCTTCCCCTAGTCACATACGTAGCGTTCCTATGTATGTGTTACCCTAGCCTTGCCCTCGCCCTGGCGTACCCCTTGGTCGCCTTGCTCCAGAGCCATCATTACAATACATTGGATCTTTCAGACTAACCAGTATAATGTCCGCAAACATTATACTACCCACCAATAGATTTGCAGCCTGGAGGGTGACTCCAATCCCATCAGACCCGACAGAACTATCAATATACCAACAAACTGTGATCGAGATCTTCACAGACACTTATGCCATTGGTGAACAATAAGGAGCGGACCTCCAGAAAGCCGAAAGGCGAATCCGAGAAGCCGAAGACGAAATAACCCTCCTCCGAGAAGATGCAGTAGAGGACAGGATAACCATCCGGAGATTGACTCGCGCTTTAGACCTAGCCGATGGTCCAAAAAACTAGAAAACACAAGACCTACCAACCCTACCCAAGTTTAATGGGGATAGGGGCCAGTTACGAGTATGGAAAAACTCTGTGCAAATAAAACTCTCTGGGGACTCAGCAAAGTTCCCCACGGTTTACCACTAGCTCTCATACATCTATGGCCTACTAGAGGGTAGAGCTATGGACCAGGTACAACCCTTTGTCAAGGTAATGGGAATTGATCTGGTAGATATCCTGGCACTAATGGCAATTCTGGACCGAGCCTTCGGGGACCCTGACCCTAAAGGAACCACCAGCAAGGCCCTGCGAGACCTCAAGCAAAAACACAATGAACTGTCAGCCTATGTTACTGAGTTCTTCAGGCTAGCAGCAGAGCTCAATTGGAATGATGAAGCCAAGCTCGATCAGTTCAAAGACGGGCTTACCTTCAAGCTGAAAAAGGCTCTGGTTTACTGCCTACCAACTAAGACTCTGGAGGAACTTATTGAACAAGCTAGCTGGGTGGAATAGCAGACAGCAGCACTCAGAGCCCCCCAAAAGACACTTCCGACCTCGACTCCCCATACCCCATTCCCGACAGCACGCACCCAACAACAACAACCCACACTAGTCAACAAGCCTGTGCACCCCTCCTTGGTAGCGGGTGGGGCTGCCCCCATGGACCTGTCAGCAGGTAGGCCACGGTTAACCCAGGAGGAGAGAGATTGCCGCCAAATGAACGGGCTATACATAGCATGCAGAAAAGAGGACCATTTTATCGCGGTATGACCCCTCCGCAAAAACCGCTCAATGGCCGCATACACCATCTCCGAATCCAAGATCGAGGAGGTTGATGAGTCAGAAAAAGCCCTGTCCCTTGCCTAGTTACTGACACTAGCAAGGGACCTGCCCCAGGCCATTTGTCTTTGTCTGCATTTTCTGTTTCTTCTGCTATTGACAAATCTCGCTTGTTCAGTGAGCATT
Source organism: Terfezia claveryi (assembly GCA_015179025.1). Classification (NCBI taxonomy): domain Eukaryota; kingdom Fungi; phylum Ascomycota; class Pezizomycetes; order Pezizales; family Pezizaceae; genus Terfezia; species Terfezia claveryi. Next base: position 5,615 of record WHUX01000097.1, read on the forward strand.
TTGTTGTATCTATCTTCCTCAGAATCAATAATAGAACAATCAATATGTCTGCATTTATAGATTGCAGAGCTTCAGGAATTGCCTTCATTGACCAAGCCTTTGTCAGTAAATTCTCTATACCCACATCCAAGCTCAAAACCTCTCATATCCTGGATGTTATTGACGGTCGACCCATCTCCTCTGGGGATATCACCGATATTGTGTGCTTGCCTGCCCTAGTGGGGGATCACTCCGAGGCCAACCTCCTCATGTTTGTCACTAAGCTAAAATACCCAATTGTCCTCGGAATCCCCTGGCTCAGAATGCACGATGTATTGGTCAGCTTTGGCTTGTACACCCTGCAGTTCAATAGCCAGTATTGCCAAAAATACTGTAGAAATCCAAAGGCCACCATTACTGGGCTGTGTGCCTTGCCACCCCCGATAACCCACCTGACCCAGGTAGTACATCAGCATGCGCACATCCATGCCAATCCCCCTGTTTCCCCTACTTCCACCCCTGTGCCCACTGTTCCCCCAATTCCCCCTGTGGTACCGCCTCCAAAACCTCTGAATGTTAGCTTTATCGGAGCAGGGGCTTTCACTTACCTTACCAAGAGGCACAAGCTGAAGGCTCACGCCCTGTCCATACATGAGGTGAACCTGGAGATTAACAAGATGAGGTCTAAGAAGGAGTGGAAGTCTATAGTCCCAGATGAATACCACGAATTCATTGACCTGTTCTCGGAGAAGGCTGCAGAAAAGCTCGTACCCTACCGGCTATATGATCACACTATTCTGCTGATAGAGAGTAAGACCCCCCCCCCTATAGGCCCCTCTACGGAATGTCCTAGTTAGAGCTGGAAGCTTTAAAGAAGTACTTAGAAGAAAACCTCAACAAGAGCTTCATCCACCACAGCTCCTCTCCAGCGGGTGCTCCAGTGCTATTCGTGAAGAAGTCAGATGGCTCCCTTCGGTTATGTATTGATTATCGTGGCCTGAATGAAATAACGGTCAAAAATAGATACCCCTACCTCTGATCCAAGAGACATTAGCCAGGCTTTCCAAGGCGAAATGGTTTACCAAATTGGACTTGCGGGGGCGTACAACCTGGTATAGATTACTGAAGGGGAGGAGTGGAAAACGGCCTTCCGGACACGTTACGGCCACTTTGAGTACAACGTCATGCCATTTGGCCTAACCAATGCCCCTGCCTCCTTCCAGCACTTTATCAATGACACCTTACGAGACTTTCTAGATGTGTTCTGCATGGCTTACCTCGATAATATCTTGATTTATTCAGATACCCTAGCAGAGCACAAGATTCATGTCCGGCAGGTATTGGAGAAGCTGGAGTAAGCTGGATTGTACCTCAAGCCCAAGAAATGTGAGTTCCATATACAGGAGGTTAAGTATCTAGGGTTGATCATCACTACGGAGGGTATTAGAATGGACCCTGTAAAGGTCACTGCGATCCAGGAGTGGGAAACTCCAGCCAACCTCAAGGATGTACAGGCCTTCCTGGGATCCGCCAACTTCTATCGCCGGTTTATTCTAGGATATTCAAAGATCGTAGCACCACTGACAGCATTAACCAAGACCAAGGGCATAGAAAGAGGCCAGTGCTTCCAGTAGAATCCAGAAGCCCAGTCGGCCTTCGAGAAGCTTAAGGAAGCCTTCTGCTTAGCCCCGATCCTGGCACACTTTGATTCCAATAGTGAGTGTATTATGGAAACAGATGCCTCCGACTATGTCTCTGCTGGAATCCTGTCCCTGTATGTCAATGGAGCCCTCTACCTAGTGGCCTATTTCTCCAAAAAACACTCCCCAGCGGAGTGTAATTACGAGATCTATGATAAGGAATTAATGGCCATTGTCCGAGCTTTTGAGGAATGGAGGCCTCATCTGGAATCAGCCAAGAGGATCATCGAGGTGCTATCCGATCATAAGAATCTTAAGTACTTCACCACCACTAAGCTGCTGAACCGATGGTAGGCTAGGTGGTCGGAGTTCTTATCTCGATTCAACTTCAAGATTAAGTATCAGCCTGGAAAGGTAGGCGGTAAGCCGAATGCACTAACCAGGAGATTAGGAGATCTCCCTTAAAGGGGGCATAAAAGGCTAAAATACCAAAATCAGGTGGTATTAAAGCTCGAAAACCTTGACCTGGTGGCCAATGTCCTTGCTGATATAGAAGCTGAGGCTGACCTCCGACAACTAGTGAGACAGGCATATAAGGACGACCCCCTGGCTAAGGAAATTATCACCGCAGTGGATTCTGGCCAGCACCACCACCCCAAGATCTCCCTAGCTGAGTATACCATCCAGGAAGGCCTCTTCTACCACCTCGAACAGCTGTATGTGCCGGAAGGAGAGCTGCGCCTTAGATTGATCAAGGAACACCATGATAGCCTAGTTGCAGGTCACCCTAAAGTAGCCAAAACGTTAGAGCTTCTGGCTAGGGAGTACACATGGATTGACCAACAGAAGGACATGGAGCAGTACGTACAGAACTGCCACGTTTGCAAACGTGCTAAGCCTGTCCGCCACACCCCGTATGAGACTCTGAAACCTCTGGATATCCCTGATCGGCTGTGGCTGCACCTGACTATGGACTTCGTAACAGGGTTGCCAGAAGATTTGGGGTTCAATGCCATCTTGATGGTGGTAGATTGGTTGATGAAAATGAGGCATGTTATATCTTGCCAGGATACCTGCTCTGCCCTAGAGTTAGCCAACCTCTACCTCAATAATGTATTCCGATATCATGGCCTCCCCGAATCCATCGTATCCGACCATGGCCCTCAGTTCACCTCAGAATTTTGGCAAGCCTTCTGTGAGCTTTTGGGGATCAAAGTGCATTTGTCAACCGCATACCACCTCCAGACGGATGGCTAATCGGAGAGGATGAATACCATTATGGAGCAATATCTGTGGGCCTTTGTTGACTACCAGCAGGATAACTGGGTTTCATTGCTGGCCACTTGCGAATTCGCTGCAAACAACCAGTTCTCGGAATCCTCCAAAACTTCACCTTTCCTGACTAAATACAGTTGGCACCCCCGGTTCGTGGATGCCCTGGTACCCCTGCAAAAAGCCAAAAAAGATGCCCTGGCTAAGGAGTTCGCAGCTAGGATTGCTAAGCTCCACTCTACCTTGAAAGCTGAGCTAGGATATGCACAAGCCAGGCAAGCCGAGTATGCCAATAGATCACGGTTGCCAGCCCCCAGATATCAACTAGGGGATAAGGTGTAGCTCTCTAGCAGGCACTTCCAGACAGAATGGCCATCTCGCAAGCTCGACCATAAGTTCCTGGGTCCATTTGAGGTGGTGGCCGCTATAGGCACTCATGCCTATCGACTAAGATTCCCCAAGGACATCAAATGCCACCCGGTTGTACACGTATCGGAAATTGAGCCAGCGGCTGACGATCCCCTCCTAGGGCAGAAACACCCCCCACCTCCTCCAGTGGTTATCGAAGGTGAAGAGGAATGGGAGGTGGAGGAAGTGCTGGACTCACGAAAGAGGTATGGGCATCTGTAGTACAAGGTTAAATGGGTAGGGGACGAGGAGGCTACCTGGCAACCCACTGAGGACCTGGAAAATGCTCAGGATCTGGTCTCCCTGTTCCATTAGTGATATCCAAGGAAGCCCCGTCTGGTTGAGTGATCTCCCCATGTCTGAGTTAGGGTTCTTGTCCTTGTTCTTGTTGTTGTTGTCTCTGTTATCACCTACGACGCAGGTGATAGGTCTTTGTTATTGTTTGGAGTTGGAATCCTTGTCATTGCCTTTGTTGTTGTTTCCTGTGTTGATCTTGCTAGTTGTTGTACCCAAGCCTACTAGTTACTGGAGCTCCAGCCTAAAGGGGGGATAGTGTCACAACCGTATTCTTAGTTGTCCTGGTCATCACCTGCGGCATAGGTGATAGGTTATTGCTATCCTACTTGGCTCCCGAGATAGGGATCTTGGGAAGCTTATTCCTTCCGTTACCTTGGCCCGGAATCATGTATATATAGCCCCTGTCCCTCGTACTATCGTTGGATCCCTATCCAATGTCTTGTATACCCAATACAGGACCTTGCTTCTCCCAGTGCTTGTGCACCTCCCTTGTGCACATCCTTGTCTTGTACAAACAACTCTGCAGCACAGCTGCCTCCCTTGACATACGCGGCAACTGCCTCCATATGTCTCGTATCCCTTGCCCTCTGCCTCTCTTGCCTCTTGCCCTTGCCTCCCATCTCAGCCTTCCCTTGGTCACACACGTAGCGTTCCTATATGTGTGTTACCCTAGCCTTGCCCTCGCCCCAGCGTACCTCTTGGTTGCCTTGCTCTAGAGCCATCATTATACTCTTGGTCGCCTTACCCCAGAGCCGTCGTTACATCGGTGCTCCTTGGTTTGTGAACTGGTCTGGGGCAAATATATAGTCTCTATCTGGCAACCTGTATGACTTGATTGGGATCGCTCAGCATGATCATCCTCCTATTATTATGTTTTCCCTCAAGCATATAAGAACTGAACGGAACTTACTATCTGTATACTCTACCCTATATAAGAAGCCCTGAGCACAGGCCCATCCCTTCGACATTATGAGATCAATGCCATACTCAGTCAGAGCATCAACACCCAGTAGTATTCCATAATTAAAGTCTTCCAAGACATGGAATTCGACTTTAACTTCGATCAGACACTTCTCTTGTAAGTGTATCCCACCAGCATACCCTTCTAGCCAGATAGGAATAGAGCAGAAACCCATTGTACTAGTTCGGCCAATCCCGTAAACCTGTACCTATGTATTGGTATTAATCGTTACTTCAGGGTAGTTCTTTGTTAGGACCTTATGGTCAATGAGGCTGATATTTGAGCAAACATTATTGAGCATGCATCGAGGGCTTTGTTGAGAGTTTCCAATATGGACAGACGATGATAATGGGACTATTTTTAGAAAGTTACGCCCTGGTTGGCTGTTCTGTAAGATTCTCTTTCCTTTCATAATTAATGGGATATCAGTCTCTTCTGTTAGGACCTCTTGTAGAGACCCATGTCTATTACTTGTCTCTGATTGCTTCCTTCGTAAGCTTTTTCCTTTTCCACCATAGTATAGTTCGGCTTTGTTTAGAGGAGGATATCTTAGGGGGAGTTTGTCTTCCTCATTAATAAACCCCTTTAGACTTTTCCCGAGTTAGCTTCGGTCTCATCCTCACCAGCTTGAATACTCCAGGCCATGGAGTTATTATCTGAATCTGAATCGGATTCCAGTGTCTCGATCCATACTGTGTGAATAGTAGCTCTTGTCCCACACTCGAATCCAAAGTGCCATTGATCCCTTTTTCTAAGTTTCTTATAGAATTCACATGGTCTTTTGATAAACTTCACAACCCCGTCTGACCTCAAGAAAGACTATGTCTTTTTATTTGTGGCGGGGTTCAACCAGTCGGCTATAGTTTTTACTCTTACTTTATTCCTCTTAATATATTCTGCAGCCCTGTCTCTCACCTTTGGTACCTCCTAAGCGGTTGTTGGGAGCAACAGCCTGGACCTTGGGGGTTGTTGTGTTGCAGGTCCTAAGTTGTTTTAGTATCTCGAGTAAAGTGTAAAGGACGTTGTTTGATATAGAGGCCTGGTATACTAAGTAGACTTCATTAGAGAGTGTAATTTGAGATAGTCATCATACTGACGTATCTCGGAAGCAAAATATGATAAAGAGTCCTGCTCTCGAATGTAGCAGTCAGCTTGTGCATTATTAAACTTTGCTCGAATCCTCGCAATGTGAGTAGCTTCCTTCGACTCAGGAAATGCCATTGCTAGCATCTGTAGCTTCTGGAAGTAGTAGATCAGGAATGGTTCCTCAGGTAGCTTGCATCTATCCTCAGCCTCTCTTTGAGTCACGGAGATGGACTTCAACCAGGTTTCTCTCATTTTCATCTGCAAGTTGAACCAGCATCCTGCCTCTTTTGTCATATTAGCATGATTGCAGCCCCCTAATATTGAATACCAGATCCGGACTGGGTTTTTGTGTAGAAAGCAATTGAATGCAATCTGTGGGTAGACCACAGTTTCTCCATGAGTATCCACGAACTGTTCCATCTCCATAAGCTATAGTTCGAGGTCATCATTATGCTGGAACTTGGGCATTGTGCTGGGGTCGAAACGGGGAGTCCTTTTCCATTCTTTGCCTGCATCTTGATTTCTTAGCACAATATCCTTTTCAACTAAGGGCATGTCAAACAGGGTTGTCTAGATCCCCTCATCCATAGCTTTTAGTTCCTCGTCATATAGTCTCTTCTTCGCTTCAATCTCTATCTTTCGAGTATTCATATTAGCAGTTTTGGTACTATTTGCAATAGCTATCGCAGCATCGATCTTCTGATGCAGAGGCCTCAGCATCTCTTCCAGTATCCTCTTAAAGTCGTCTTGAGACATATTGAAGCCAAAAGTAGCCTGTAGGGCCGGGCTGGGGGTAGTGCTAGTATCAAATTCTGTAGATGGGGGACAGTACTCGAAGGATGGTTGTGCACTCGAGTTGAAGTAGTTGTAGTTGAAGGATGTAGAGAAAAATGATAATCTATAGTGTCTTGGGAAGCAGTAAAAAGGGGAGAAGTGTAGTTGGGGCAGGATTTTGATGCATCTAAGTAGGGCGAAGGAAAGACTATCGATTAGCTTGGTTTGCCTTCTCATTGGCCAAGTTGGTAAATTATGGGCATCCGAGTGCTTGTCAGTATGGGTGGCCTGGAAGCGGAGCTGTGGTTCAGCTCGAGTGTCTCTGCCACTATTCTGGTTGCTCATGAGTGGCAGGCTCTTAATAGTAGCATGTTTGATACCTGCCATCCCTCCGGGAATCTCTCCGTGCTTCTCTAATAATCTAATCTCATCATTCTCCTCATATAGGGCCACTTTGGAGACCCCAACCATGGTTATTGCGAATGGTTGCCTCAATTCTGTTTCCAGTACATCCCTACTCCCTGCTATAGGAGGTGAAATTGGGCTGGAGGTAGGTGTCTGTACTATGTCCGAGAGTGTTATTGTATCGATATCGCCAAACTTGGGAAGCTATTGGGGCCAGCGTTTTGGCGCATCCTCGGGTGTTCCGTGGGGGCCATCGTCGAGTTGTTGGGATGGCGAGGGCGATTTGGTTGGTTCATATCGTATTGGGGCCTGCCCTACTGGCAGCTACATAGAGCTCTTTCCTCTATTCTCCTTCCAGTTCTCACTTGTACTTGAGGGCCCCAATGTTTCCTCTTCTCTTGTCATTAGTAGTTCTCTTCCGATATTCTCAAACCCCATTTGGCTTAGCCAGTTAATAGCTCCAGAGGCCGCTCTTATTATCTCACCTACTGTAGAGTAAGCCCCAGTTATAACTAAGCCCACCATCCATTGTACCTTTTTCTTTGATATATTCTCCTGTAGGAATATAGATGTCCTAATGTCTGCAGATAGTTTGACGGTAGCATCGTTCTGTGTAGTGGGTCTGGGGGTGACAAGGCGTTCAGGCAGTCAGTAGTGGGCTAGGGTTCCTATGACTGTAGGTGTGCAGTTTGGAGCTCGTGATGTCCTTGAGGGATCAGCTCAGTAGCCTATAGTATCACCTTCCTTATTCATTTTGAAGGCTTTGGAGTGAGGTCTCCTGAGAGGAATCTCTCATTATACCTCAGCTATATATCATTCATTGCTTTAAATTCACGAACATCCTTTGGGGAAGGGATTGGGGGTCCTGACCCGGATCGTGTTCCTCTCTCTAAATATAGCATGGCTGCTTTCTCAGTCTCCGACATGGCACCAATCACTATCGAAATCTTCTGGAATAGGAGGGTTTCTATGGCTTACTGACATGTCTTTGGTTTAATATAGTTATATAGTAGAGTAGAGGCTCTCTTGAGCTTTAAGCTAGGTACAGAGAGGGGTTTTACCTTTCGGGTGATCGAGCCAGACCTCGAATCTGAGCTTGAATCTACTCTTGACACCATATGTCATGACCGCCAGAGGTATTGTTGACCTATGATATGTATAAACATGTATATCGATTCTCATCACAGCTCTCTTTCCTGAAAGCTTAAGGCTTTTCGGGTTGTACTAGTACGTTGACATATGCCTGCATGCTGAGCTCATACTATGCTATCTAAACTATGCTATACTATCTAAGCTATGCCATGCTTTCCAACCTATGCTATCTATCTAGTCTATGCTACCTAATCTAATGTATACTATCTCGTGGACATCTCTCACAATAGTGGACAGAACGCTGAGAGGGCTAATACTATTGGTCGGGTACGGGAAAGCTTTAAGCAAGTATAACAGCAACTCTGAACTGTATATGAGTTAATGGATCAGCTTAACCTAGACGACAATATAGTATAAAGTCAGTGAATAGAAGAATGGGCTAATTATATACAAGTTACGTTGGCCAGTTTGACAAGTGTTCGTGCTGAAGATATTGTAAATAAACATAGGCTATGGGAATTATAGATAGGAATAGAGGTATCGGTGGTGATATTAATTTGCAGTGATATGGTACTTGCAGTGATATGAAATATGGTAACATCTCGTCATGACGAGCCCCTTTCCTGCATCTTAAAGTAGCTAGATATCTACTCTGCTGCTTTTCCTTTATAGGATAGTAAAATTATTAGCGTGTTCTGCCTGAGCCCCTTCCCCATGACCAGAACCGACCAGAGCCTAATTAACAGTTATTATTCCACATTTTTTGGGTCAGAAACACTTACAGATAACTTGAAAAAAAGGCACACAGAACGTCAAAACAAGGTTTCTTGGGAACCCCATAAGCTTTGTTAAGCTTTCGGTTTGACAAGTACAGTTTTTGGCCTAGCTATGATCCATGGCGGTGCTGTGATCCATGTCAACACCCCTGCCATGACACATATCCCGAGATACTACGCTGGCCAGACTTCCTCTACAGACCGGATAAATTGTTTCCTGACACTCTTGAATATGCTCTACAATATGCGCGTACTAGCTAGTTGAGTAACTCATGTGAAGCCATCATATGCACCAATCCACCTCGAAAAGGCTGTAATTGCCCCCCCCTCTCAGTACGACCCGTCCACCCACAGATATCATGAACTAACAACCCTACATAGTGCCAGCACCTTAACTTAGCATATATATTTATGTTAGGATACAATATATAGGCATAGAGCTATATAGAACGTTACTATTGTTCGGTACCGATCATGCATAATTCAGCCATTTTGAGCTTTTGGACTATAACAGCCAGTTGTTCAGTATTTTGATCCTCCTCGGCCTTTTATATCTTCTGCAGCCTCTTTACCTATCTACCTTATACAGCTCCTATATCCTCTATACCATGTGCATCTTATTATCCTGTAGATCCAATAACTTGGGTCTATTCACTATTGATCAGACAACTGAGCAACCTGGCTACAAGAATAGTATGCATCGCTCAACAAGCCAATGGCAGATATGAGGTCAATAAAGGTCACTTCACCTAAAACGGTCCGTAGATATTGAAATCACTAGAGATATGAGATAGAGTATGCAAATGATAGATTGAGCTCTATATCCTGTAGCAGAAATAAGATATTGTGGCAGTTTAGTATGACCTAAGCTCAGTAGCTATATATAAGAAATGAGCCAGACCATAGGGGCATGTACTGGACAGCCCCGAATTAGTCTCGTGCCCCTGAAGGCCTTCCAGGAGCCGTATACGCATGAAAATCCATATATATAGACGGTGCACCATTTGGCTAGGCCAGCTAGGTAGTCACGAGCCGTGATTAGGATCTCGTACAAACTGCTATATAAGGCAGATGAGGTTATTGTAATACTATACTATACTATATATAGAGACCTTCTGATTGCAATAAAATAGAAAGAGGCCTCTAGATGGCAATAAAAGCTACAAAGTGCAATAGAGTGGATCCGGAGGTATAGGCTGTAGACTTCCAATACCCTACCTCAGCATCAAACAACCCCCCCCCCTTCAGTATATACTGGAGCTGAGGATATAAATAGGTATTGACAATGTTAATAAATCTTTAAGAAACCTTATGCACATATATATATGTACATGAGGAAAAATATAGGGCAAAAATATCATTGAGCAGGCCTGGTGTATAGAATATAGTGTGCAGGGCATAGAGGATATAGGAATCATGTAAGGTAGATAGGTAAAGAGGCTGCAGAAGATAGAAAAGGCCGAGGAGGATCAAAATACTGAACAACTGGCTGTTATGGTCCAAAAGCTCAAAATGGCTGAATTATGTATGATCGGTACCGAACAATAGTAACGTCCTATATAGCTCTATGCCTATATATTGTATCCTAACATAAATATATATGCTAAGTTAAGGTGCTGGCACTATGTAGGGTTGTTAGTTCATGATATCTGCGGTGGACAGGTCATACTGAGAAGGGGGGGGGCAATTACAGCCTTTTCGAGGTGGATTGGTGCATATGATGGCTTCACATGAGTTACTCAACTAGCTAGTACGCGCATATTGTAGAGCATATTCAAGAGTGTCAGGAAACAATTTATCCGGTCTGTAGAGGAAGTCTAGCCAGCGTAGTATCTCGGGATATGTGTCATGGCAGGGGTGTTGACATGGATCATAGCACCGCCATGGATCATAGCTAGGCCAAAAACTGTAGTCTGGTTGCACTTGCAGCCCAATAAAATACGTACCCATGGGATTCGTTCGCTTTACTGGTTACCACGATGAATTGTTACACGCATGAATTGTATTCCTAAATCCCATAGCCACTTGAAATCCATACTTCAATTTCAGTCAGGTTTGCAGCTTGCATGCAGGGTACTCTATCTGTAACAGATCCGATTGGTATGATATAACCAACAAACTGATCTACATATCGGATGCTACTCCGTGCCTGGACACGTGCTTATTAACTCGCCTACCTAGATCTACATAAATCAGGTTTGATGCGTTATACAGGCGTGGGGGAGTACCCCAATCTTATGCATCGATCACACTGCTGTATGTTTCACCAAAAATAGCGGGAGCTCGGGCTGGATATTATGCAGCGGGGTGCGTAAAGATTTCCCGCAACGCACTGAACTACCTACTCTATCGGTATTCTTACAAGTACCGCATCCACTGGCGAATAACGATCCTTGTCAGTTCTCTGACTTTCGCTGAAGACATCATTATTAGCAGGTCAGTGAGCATGTTACCACCACCTGTTTTGCACTCGGATATCACCTTTACTGCATAAGCTCGGCCTATTGTTCGCCAGTGGATGCGGTACCCCCAACTTGCTAATCCGCTGTGCAAGTGGAAGTTTCTGTACCCTACAATGTATGTGTTCTGAGCCGCTTGTAGGGGAATACCTAATATGCCAATGTATTTAATTACTGTATCTGTATTTGGTACATAACGCAACTGAATTAATGAAAATATCCCTAAATAGAGCTATTGAACGAATTCAAGTTGATTTAATTAATATGCGCCATGAACCTGATGGCCAATATGAATAGATCTCCCATATGAAAGACAATGATAGTAAGTGGTATTATCTTGCTCCATTAGTAGATAAAACCGTAAGTTAAACTCACTAGTACATGTAGTACGGCGTATATCACTAAATATTATGAGTTGAAGACTGTTGCATCTGCAATGATATTGTAGATATGTACAACTTTATGGCCCACCTGAAATTTTACAATCAGATTGATACTGTAATAGCGGAGAATATAATGGAGCAAGCAGTTGAGTGTTTATTATGAGCTTGGGGTATTAGAATTAAATATTGAAAACCCCACACACACTTCAAGTCCAAGGGCTTTAAGCAAACCAATGGAGTTGTACAATCATCATCTAGCTAGACGGAAAATTGAATGGGCCAATCAAGAATGGGATAACAGCAATTTCAAATATTACATTATGTATCAATCGAACAAAATACTTCCATCTTCTGGCGGTTTCGTGATTACTAATAGCCTAGTTTGTATGTATTTAATGTAGCTCTAGTTAGGTGTATTTTTCATTAATTCAAGTGCGTTTATGTACCAAATGCGGTAATTGGAGGAATTGTCCGTGAGGGGCATAGTAGGCATCCGCCCGCGAGTGGCCCAAAACATATGTATGTGTGACCAGCCTCTTCACATGAGCCACACGGGCATCCACATAGAAAAGCCTTGTGCATTGTTTTTTTTTTCTCAATTTGCCGATTGGAGCAATAATGTATCGTCCGTAGTCATAAAATCCTAATGGCCAATATAAACCGTTGAAACCTAAATAATCCTAATAGCAGTGCTACTTATATTCACAAAAGATCCAACCTTCAAAATGCCCATAACCCAAAACCAGAATCATACCATGGTATGCATATAAATCCAAAACACCCTGTATAAAACTTCGAATGCGATTCCTTCTGACTCGGGTCGCGACAGCTAACCTCAGTCACTGTGGCGACTACAAAAACAAGTCGTAAGCCGATGCCCATCCTTGGAGTTTGTTGGCTTAACTCAACCTATTGCCCGTCCCCAAATCCCGCTCCACAATGAAACCTGTAGCCCCCAGCGCGCAGTCCACCGCATAACTCAAGCTCCAAACTAAATCCAGGGTAAATTCCGGACATGCTATTAAGAACTGATTCAGCTCTTGAGGATGTTGTGCTCTCATCTCCTTCAGTCTTTCATGTAGTCCTAGAACCCAGTACTCTTCCATCCTATTTGCGTAGCGGAGTTTGCTGGTGGGTGGGGTCACTATGTAGACTTCTCGTAGAAACTGTAGAAAATCGAGGTCGCTCGCATCAATAAGGAAAATTTTCCGAAAGGAGAGTTCTCGAAGGCCTGCAATTGCATACTTTTCCGCAAGTGCATGCACATAAATATGAACACTTCGGCTGTGCTGCTGACCGGCTGGAAGAACTTCGAGAGCTCGTGCGCCATGTGTTCGCATTATCCGCGGAAAGTACTCCTCTGAATATAAAAATGACACCATAGCACCCACAGCGTCAGGATCATCCTCCGGTAATTCAATGACATTGGTATGTGTATCAAGAAACGAAGCCTCCAAGCAACTCCGGAAAAAAGGCACAGTGCATAGGACATCTTTATGAGCCCAGAATCTTCGCTTTGTAGGTCCAGCCAAAAGTGTTATCATTGGGGACTCAAAAAATGTCGCATTTGGGGGACTTGGGGGCCCAATACTGGGAAGCTGTGCTGGAGTGTTGTCCCGAGGTATGTTGATGTTTCGTGAATACATATTTCTGAGCAAATAGCATCAAGGGTCGCTACCAGAGCAGCGAAGATGCGGCACTGGCAGAAACTAAATAAGGAATATAGATGTCAGGCGCATGTAGCATCGCATGAATATATACGAAAGTAACCATTTAGGGAGATCTGGTTTAGGATCGACATACCAATAGCGTTCCAAACGAGATGGTGGGAGGGGTTGAAATGCTTATTTGTTGCAGATCTTGGACCGGTGGGCCCCAATCAACACCTGTCGAAGTTGAAGGGTTGCTTTGCTTTTCCAGGTAACCCCCATATTTAAGGGAACCTCATCTTCAGATTTGCTTTTTCCTAACTGCTATCCAGGCCCCTTGTACCGCGCTAGCATGAATTCATGGGAAAAGTTTCAGGTAGCTCTCGTACTAGCGAATCGGGCCGGTGGGTCAATTTGACATCTCGGTGAACCACGCTTTCGATGTTTCATCAACCTGATACAGCGGAAGGGTCTCAAGCAGAACACGCTAATAATTTTACTATCTTATAAAGGAAAAGCAGCAGCATAGATATCTAGCTGTTTTAGAATGCAGAAAAGGGGCTCGTCATGACGAGGCATACCATATCACCGCTATACAATATCACCGCTATACAATATCACCGTCAACAAATCAAAATGTCTACTGAAGCCATGATGCCAATCTCTGCTGATGCTCTCCACTACCGCACTATATTGTTCGAGCTCAGCAAACCAGTTACAATACCCCCCCAAATATTTGACGAGATATGGCCAAGAGCTGCTGCAAGCTTATGGTACAGTACGTGTTCAGAAATATGAGTGCAGACTTCGAAAAAGCAGGAAGTCAAGCGTAGCTCAAGTTGCGGATACCGATGGTAAGGTTATTAAACGCCGGCAAAGCAGTATTCGAAATGCCAACCTTTGCAATGTCCGAATTAAGGTCTTGCATCTAGTTGATGGCACAGCTGTTACCATTGAGCGCTTAGATGAACATACCCATACTCATGATATTGAGGAGAGCTTCCAGATAAAAAAACCAAGTATATTAGTAGGATATATCAAGTCTGAAGCAGCCAAAAATTACTCTGCTTCTCAGATTTACAATGCTATCCATAGTGCTGGTACACATGAAGGCGCTGAGCGGCTGAAAGAGCTTGGTGGCTCATCTTTGAAAACGTTTGTATGACTCTTCATTAATGAGGTATAATATAGCTAATGAATTCGTTATATAGAAAAGATATGACATTTTGATTTGTTGACGGTGATATTGTATAGCGGTGATATTGTATAGCGGTGATATGGTATGCCTCGTCATGACGAGCCCCTTTTCTGCATTCTAAAACAGCTAGATATCTATGCTGCTGCTTTTCCTTTATAAGATAGTGAAATTATTAGCGTGTTCTGCTTGAGACCCTTCCGATACAGCTCTACAGTCCCGTCCTGTGGTTTCGCTTTACCATTCTAAGGCCTGTTACCCCGGCATAACCCCGGCACAGCCGGGCTCCGTCTGGCGACAAGCAGACCTCCCTCGCTCCCCTCGTACTGGAAGTCTTGGCACAACCAACGAGCATCGATGGGATGTCTCCGTTTTGCACCTCAACGTGGAGCATACTCATCATGAGATTGTTCAACCTGAGAGCGTACCGACTAGCTTTAGGCTATTTTTGAAACATAAACAAACATTTATCTATGCAACCCTGGGCCTAAATCTCCTGTTCCAAAATATAGACCGTAGAAAGCCCGGTATCCTTATTAATATTCCTTCCGATCAGTTAAACTGGTTCTTGAATTCGGGCTCAAGCCGCGAGTAACTTTATACCTTTCTAGGACTAGATGCTAAGCTGCATATGATCGGGGTTGCACAGTTGTCTCTGGCCGATGGCATTGCAGGCAGCAGGCCCTATGCTTTCCGTATGGAGCATGAAATCCCTCTGAGGATGCATCGAGTCTGTCCAAAGCCTCCTTTGAAATATTGGCCGGCACTCAGGGGCAGACTTTCAAACAGGAGGCAGAGATTTTAGTATTGGGGCTTTCAGACGATGGCCAATATACATAGGGTTTTGAGGGTCGCAAGCACTATTCGCAATAACGTAAGCTGCATTTGTTTCATCCCTCCGCAGTCCCATTTTATATTTGGATAATGTAAGCGGATACGATTCTTTGTTGGAGATGTTACTGAAATCCATGCTTCAGGGGGGCCATTAAATCCTGTTCTTATGCCCAGCAGTACCTATAAGGCTGCATTGCCTCGGAATTTAGCAGCGCAAGGCAACACAGTATTTAAGAACTACATATGGAGCACGGGAACCATCAAATCTAATTGCCTGTTCTCGCCCGGTGAGAATTGGTCAACTCTGAATGATTTGCTCTTTCGCAGTCCGACTTGCGTTCGAGTAAGCCGGCATATACATGTACTTCAACCTGGCCACAGGTCGTTCATCCTAACTTACCGGCGGTTAAAAGCGTCTAAGGTGAAGTTTGCTGATACGGTGTGCTGTTATGAAGAGTCGGTAACGCTTTTCATTTGTACAGAGTGTAGGGGCCGGGGCCCGGACCCTATGCCCTGAAGTTGTTAGCGAAATATTGCACTAATGTGGCCCTGCCTAAGCTGTCTCGCTTTAGCACGGCCTAAGCTCGCTCAAAGGTCAATGGGTTTTGTTGCTGCAGCTAAGAACCAAGAATCCCTCTTGTCACTCTGACTCTGCAAGAAGTGCTCTGATCCTAGGTTTATCCCTATCTTGCAACACTCAATGCCTTTGCTGTCTTGTTTGCAAGTTGAATCGAGTGTGGTGCCGTAGTATACTACTGCCTTGCAATGGTGCACCATATTGACATGCCCCTAGGGCATAGGGTCTCTCAAACATACCCACAGTACTTGCGAAAATCATCCAGGCCTCATTGTATGCAGGTCTGTCTTCCTGCAGGGACTGAAACGAACATCATGCCCGATAAGCAGCCCCCTTCCAGCAGAATATAACGATGCCGCAGGGGACCATGTTGACAAGTTACGGTCTTGCCCGCGCGAACAGCACAGCGTTTGTCAATAGCCAATTCAATACTTGGATGGTACTCTAATTGTCATTGAAGATTAAGGGGCGAGAGCGCTGCTGCACACTTTTGTACCCTACGACGTAGGTGGCAGACTACGCAGGCGTGCCCAAGTATTAGATATGAGTTACATTTCCTGACGGAAGTTCACCTGATGCTCCTCTGCACTCTGTTTTGTTTGACTCGACACATGTACACATGCCAGTGATGACCCGTACTTTGGTTCACGATGACGACTCTTGAAAATAGCCATAATTAAAGATTCGCAGCAGGTACCACGACGAAGGAACCTGGATCAAGACTACAAAAGCGTGTTATCTTGACTCTTGAGTAGCCTCATGTCAAGTAAGAACTGTACCAAAGGACCTGCTTCCAGGCTACCTAGCCCCTGCTTTGCAATCTGGCTAATCGTGGAAGAAGTGAGTATAGTACATTATCTGCTCTCCCAATATTCTTAGGCGCTATGCACCATTAGGTACTTAGTAGATCACCGGACCTAGGTTATAAGTAGTCAATTTATTATGCGCCCTTGTTGGAGAGAAGCAGGACCCTCTTCACAACTTGCAATTGAATTATTGTAGGTTTGCTGCCAGACCGCTACTAAGTACCTAGTCATTACGTTACCTACTATACCGAGATTTGAAAAAAAAAAAAAAACTACCTACTCGGTCTCGAGCGGATTCAGGGTAATCACAAATTCAAATTTTTTCTCATACAGGCGCGCAAGACAAGTACCATAATTCCACCCTTGAGATCACGCAACAGAGGTCAGTAGCTCTGACATATACGTGAAATAGATATTCATTCACAAATAAAACTCCCAATTTATTTAACTCCTAACCTATCTATTTACCCCTATGTATAGCTCTAACCAATACGAAACCAAAGCCGCCCGATCACCCCGTGACCAGGGCGTCCAAAATAAGAATTCGTGACAACAGAAGAGGAGGAGACCATGTGATCCTTGTGCTTGTAAATGACCATGTTCAAGATGTCGCGATCCATCTAATGCCCAACGAAGCTTCTATAATAACTAGGTCCCCTCCTCGGCAATCCCGGGCTCAATGCCATAGTAATCATCACCTCCTCACTTGTCGCCGTACTACTTGTACTATCATCACTCATAACACTCAAATTCCTCGAGTGTCCGAACTTTTGTGGCGGGGTATAAGCCGTTGGGAGCTGAGCAATGGTAGCCGTGTACTCCGCTGCTAGCGTAACCCTATTATTGTGCATCTCATAAGCCCTCGAGTCTCTAGTATTCATAGCACCATAGTTCGTGCTATAATGTGAGCTGGCTCTGTTGTCTGCTGTGTTGGCTGGCGAGTATATACCATCATAACCGTAGAACATCTGAGATTTGGCCGTATTTGGTGCAAGGGGATATCCAAAGGAATCGACCCTATCCTTTTGTGTGAACGTCCAGGACCCGCTGAGCGGCAGTATGGGGTAGGAGTTTGCTGCATAGGTGTAGTTGCTCTTTAGGCTGCTACCTATGTTTGTGTTTGTGTCCACTTTCTCGTTTAGATACTTTGTACTAGTGGTACTAGTAGACATTGCCCGAGAGTTTCTCTTATCTCTTAGCAAGACTCGCAATGAAGGTAGGCAGCCTGCTATCATTGCAATCTGGAGCTCACAAATGGTCCAGATTGATACTTCCGTCATCCTAAAGTTTTTGGGCTTCCATTCCGTTGTCTCATCAACCCTTATGTATCGAATAATGGAGAAAGACAAGCTCGCGGAGCCAAGAAGGAATACAATGGCCATGGCGAATCGTTCTGAGGCCTTGTTAATTTGATGCGGTACGGTATACAGAATGAAGAAAGGGAGAGCCAGGACTGCTTATTGTTAGCCGGCTGAATCTAAAGAAGGGTCGTAAAGGAATATACACACTAAGCACATCTGTGAGAACATTGGCTACGGTAGATGCGAGGAACACATCCTTTTGCATGAAAGAGACACAAAATTGCTCGGTTGGGAGCATAGTCCAATTTCTCTCAAATGGCAGACATTTTGTCATGTTCAAGATTATGACAGTCACGAAGAGAGAAGCAGTGACTATGATCGAACAGCTCAAAACCAATCGAAGATACCTCTTGAGATGGTTGTAGAAGTTGAAATATTGGCAAAGCAATGACAGCTTGAGCGACCATAAACAGACGTAATAGGCAAAAGCCGCAATAACACATGCCTGTTATTTTAAGAGTTAGCAACAATACTATGTGTTTTATCTCTTGCTTCAGTGACCAGCCTTCAATGCATATTTTTGCTCCGACCCTGGAATTTTCTCAAGAAAATCCGTGCCAACCAACTCATACTTTCCATATTTCAAGTGAATGAGTCCCCAATACGTGATTGCAGTGCATGCTACTGCATTAGCAAACCAGCAAAGCATCATGAATCCATCGCTAACGTTGAGTTTTTGGCTGTTCCGTTTTACTCGAAGCCACAGTCTAAGGGCAACGAAAATAGACGCGACAGTATAAAGGCTCCAGGCCAAGGCCTTTTTTTGAATAGACTGTCAGTCAGTTACACTCATTCTTCTCAGAGAAATTTCCCAAGCACTCACAAGAATGCCAGAGAGAGCAAGTGAGGCCATTTGCTCACGTTAGGAAAATATTGAAAAAGAAGGAAGCCAGGAAAATAAAAAATCAATCAAACAATCAAGTCGATCGAGTCCAAGCTCAAGACGAACGGAAAGAAAAGAGAGGCGCCTCCTCTGCAAGAAACCAACTTACAGCAGCAACAGCCGGGATTGAAGGATGCAGCTAAGACTCCAATAGCGCAGCAGGAAACAGGAGAGCGGTACATTGCGAGCTCGAGCGAGTGCCCGTCTATATACAATTTACAAGTACTATCAGGATTTTAGATTAGTTCCCAGGGGTTCTGAGTGGTCAGCAGTAATTTTTGCGGAAGCATCAGGATCGGGATATGTAACGTCGGTTCAAGCGACGGTTATTTTTAGAGATTACCGGCTATACCGGTCTACGCATCGCTGACCTTCTCGAACAATTCCTATGTTTACCTAGCGTTGTGATATTTTGGTATGTACGGTTGCTGCCAAGCAGTCATGAGGACTCATAAACGGGGGTTAATCCGTAAGCACCATGGATATTAATAGAACTGATTCTTGACGACAGAACATCTTTTTCTTCACTGTGGTTGAACCTTCAAACAACGGGGTACTCTTGGTATATGTCTATGAGGTCAGCATATGGATTGAGATATCAAATACAATTAAGCTTCGGGCAGTTGGCACTATGAGAGTGCCGGATAGACTTACTATGCTGATTTGGTACCGAAGCAGATAATCGATATCCCCTTCAAAATGACGAGCCAGGCCTCTGATGCGCATCGGGAGCCATTCGGGCCTTAGAAATGGTTTTATTAGAAGGTAATATCGATAAAGGTCCCAAGGCTAACCCTAATATGTTCTTTTTTTTCTTTTTTTTTTTTGTGAAAAAAAGGACTGTACGCCGATTCGACCTAATGTCATGCGGCGGTCCCGCTCCCAGCCCGAAGACCAGGTATGCCCACGGTACCACGGGCAAAATAACTAATATGTTCTTGTACCCCGCTAGATACGGATTTATTAGTGGAAGAATCTAGAGATGGTACAGTATTAGTACGGATATACATGGAATCAAGTTGAAAGCTTGGCTGGTACTTCGTATGTACCTTGCTTGATTGATCTCTCCACCGCGTGTAACCCTGCTATTACTCATGAGCTGCAGTTCGTGCACCAGTACATTAGGAGTACCTCACCCTTACACTCTCGATTTGACACACGAAGGAACCTGGAACAATAATTAAGTTCATGTTCAGGGACTTAATAATATATACAGCTTTGGTGAAGCCTTCCTGGGCGTGGTTGAGAGAATAGCATATATTGGAACACTCATACCTACGCATGCAGGCAATCTCGCCCGAGACTACATGCAGACTGTTGTCCTACATCAAATGAACCAGCATGCAATGTATGCTCGAACAACTCCGTCTGATAGCTAAAAGAACCCGTTTTTCTGAGAAGAAAGTCCTAATCTGAATACCCTTGTCTGATTCTACTACTTAAACTTAATTAAAGCAATCTGGTTATATGACTAAGTTGGAGCTCACAATCTGGGGTACGGTTCCAAATACCTGAAAGTTTGGTAGGATTGTGTGAAGCTGGTTAGAGGTGTATAGCATGTACATGTAAGTAACAACCAACGCGGTCCACGGAATTTCCCTTCGGAATACGTTGGAAATTTTGACTTGCATCCCAAGGGTAGCACGGCATGGAGTGAATCACGAAGTATATAGTGCATACTCTAACCTTACCATTGTCTATCAAGGCCGGGAGGGGATCAGCACACTCCTACTTCATTTCCCCAGAAAGTCAACTTGTCCAAGTCACGAGGAATGCATTTTGGCAAGTCTCGAGGCAGTTGAACCCGGCTAAGCTCCAGAAGTACGAAGGTCGGTACGAGACTATTCCAGAGCGGCTTTCGAGGTATTGTTAACTTTCCGCCTCCGTTGGCTGATTGTATCATCCGCTATTTCTGCTTGCTAAGGACATTTTCTACAAGAGAAAAAATCTCGGAACCAATACACAAAATGACGAGCGAAATTCGTGATGTTTAGTCCTCACTCTCCGAAATCTTCCCCACATTATTTTCGGTGGGGCGGCATTCTCAACACAGATGCAAGCGCCCCCCCATGACTTGCCAGCCATCAGCATTCTAAGGAAAGCTTTCGACAGCGGCATCACAGCGATTGATACCACCACTTACTACGGGCCATCAGAAGTGAGATTGGGGGAGGCACTAAGGCATTCAGAAATTGCATCAAATTACCCTCGGCACACTTATTTCGTAGCTTCGAAGGTTGGGAGAATAGCTACCAACAGATTTGACTATCCTCAAGATTGGGTCCGATATTCCGTGAAGCGGTAGCTCAAAAGGCTAAGTGGGAGCAATTGGGGCACGAAACCATATTTGGACTTGGTTTATTGCCATGATATTGAGTTTGATCCGAGGATGAAATCTGCGAGGTACTAGAGCTGCTATTTGACTTCAAAAGGAAGGCAAGATTCGCTAAGTCGTAATATCCTCGTATTCACCCCAACTGCTGTTAGGAAGAGTTAAGATTGTCAAGACACGACTCGGGAAGAGAGTCGAAGCAGTTCAGAACTGCTGCCACTTAAACCTACAGAACAGCAAGCTTGAGAGTCTCTACCCTCAAGTCCAGGTGGAACTAGGGAAAAATGGTGTTATAATTAGCTCCTCCCTGGCGATGAGGCTGCTTTGAAGAGGAGGGGCATTCAGTTACTGGCATCCCCCACCGAGTGGGCTACAGGAGGCATGCTAGTGAGGTTGGCCAAGTGGTATGAAGATGAGAAAGGGGAGTAACTAGCAAAAAAGGCACTGAAGTACGCGGTGGGAAAGATGGCATTGCTGGCAGGAAACACGGGAGGGCATACGATAATGTTACCCGAAGAGTTAGAGGAAAACCTCCATGGCCTTGGAGATATCATGGCTGGTGCTGGTGACGGTCAGCGGCAAGGAGTAAGGGTGAGGGAGATTGACATTGCAAAAGTGGAGGCATTGAGTGGAATATTTGGGGAGGCGAAGGAAAGATTGGCTTGCAATGGATAGATTACAGTTGGGAGAGTCCTCCAGGTGATTGGAATCAGATACGAGAAGTAAATGAGGAGAAGATGGCGGAATTGGGGTGAGCTGGCAGTGAGAAATCTGATCCACTTATGTTGCATTATCAAAGCTTGTCATTGCAGAATATATCCCCTTTGCTTTTGTTATCAGGAACTAACGAGTAAAAACGTGGCAATGGCAGGTATGTAGACTACCTACCTACTGTATTTGCTTTTTGAAGGTTGAATTGAGACATCTCGGCTAGATCGAATAAGATCAGACTCTGGGATCTTTCTTCCTGTCATTTTTGAGGAACTTGGCGACAACCAGCAATCATACGCCGGTACTAGCAATTGGATGTTATCAATTCCGCTCGCCATGCAACAACCCAGTAGTAGCGAGATGCAAGACCGGAGGGAGCAAGGTCCCCCGATTACCGGAATGACCGTTTTCTGCGATGTATGTCTTGGGTAAGTACGGGTACCCTTAATGGGGCTTGAAAGTGAAAATGAGGACCCCGCAAAGTGGCTACGGGGGCTCGGGTGGCCTTGTGCCACTTGAGGCATAAACACCAAGTCTTCGACTTCATGCCGACTCAAATTTGACGACTTCATCTGCCGTATCATAACCTTGACAGCAACGGTCAAGCGCCTCAGGCCGTCTCGCTACGTTAAACGTTCCATACTGGACCGGGACTTAGAAGTGTCCAGCTAGCTCACCAACGCAATTTTACTCGCAACGTTGTGAAGACTACTGCTGCCAACATTGCTCATAGTTGTATCAATCTCGCTTACTGTACTTGGAGTACCGGTACCCCCCATAAATCAGTGCAATATATGTGCTTTTGGGACACTTCTTTGGCTTCAAGCCTTGAAATCATTTAGTCTTTAAAGAGCGGCCCTAATTTCGCAAAAGACTACCCTTGGGGGCTGGTGATATAATAGAGGGATGGTACAGTTACCCCGGAAGGTCAACCGGAAAAATTGCATCTGTTTATAGAATCTGTCTTGAGCAGGTATAACAGTCTGTCAGCCTCTGGAGATTGATCAAAGCACCAATATCGTGTGACAAAACAAACGCCAGGGGAATGTGATGCTCACATTCTGCGATAGAAATTCGCGAAGCTGCATGGTATATACAGATGACATCCCAGCAATAAGCAAAAACCTGAAATAAGCTTATTCAATTCAGTCAAACTGTCTCGGGGTTCATTGCGCAATATCTCCTAACACATACCTCGCTATCTCAAGCATTCGGGGAGTCCCTAATGTGGGGTGTTTTCTGGGGTAGTTAGATCTGGAATCAACCCGAAACCATTACCGTTTTTTTTTAGGCTTTTGTGGGGCCGTACCGAGGCGAAAAGTTCGCTAGGTAAGTAAGGTTTAGCTGCGGATTGTATCCCAGAGTACAACTTCGTTTGCGACGTCACTCCTCCTGGTGATTTGGAGGAGGGTTAAGCTTCAGAGGCAATAGAGTCAGGGTTTACGTGCTTCATGGTTCTGAGGGAATTAGATTGCAGCATGACCTGAAAGCATCCGGCGACGGCCATAATTTGTATAAATATGGAGGCACCTGGAGCCGAGGCCACCTCCTTATTGGCATCAGCGTCCAGCATTCAGTTTCAAGTTTTAGCATCAAAAATATAGATACAAAACACTGGGGTTTACAACAATGGCGTTTAAAAGGTCTCCCCTTAAGACGAGAGACGATCAGGTCACCAATGCCTCGGATTTGACTGTTAGGCAGTCTCTCATACCACTTTGTCTGGTTACTATTCTCTTCTTTTTATGGGTATGTATATTTTCTATCATCTAGAGTCGTTATTTCAGGTATGGGGACTTTGCGCTGATAATTGGTAGGGCTTTGCATACGGTCTTTTGGATGTACTCAACAAGCACTTCCAAGTTACATTAGACATCTCTCGTGCTAGATCATCCGGTCTCCAGGCAGCTTACTTTGGGTGAGTCTCAATTTCCCAATTCCCAATTTCCACTCTTCAAGATTACAAGTAACCACTCACCGTTCAAACCCCGAAATCTCCAGTGCCTACCCCGTAGCAGCTCTCACCTTCGCCTCCTATATCCTCCGCAGATGGGGCTACAAAGCCACCTTCATGACTGGTCTCTGCATATATGGCATCGGCGCGCTCCTTTTTTGGCCCGCCGCCGTAAAACGTTCCTTTGGCGGCTTCTGCGGAGCAACCTTTGTCATTGGAACTGGTCTCGGCTCGCTCGAGTCCGCTGCAAACCCCTACCTCGCTGTTTGCGGTCCTCCAAAATACGCTGATATGCGTCTCAACCTCGCCCAGGCAGTTCAGGCCGTCGGAGTCGTGATTGGCCCTGTCCTTGCTTCCCAAGTCTTCTTCAAGAGTTTGGGCGAGAATGATCTGCAGTCTGTCCAGTGGGTGTATTTAGGGATTGCAATCTTTGTGTTTGCCCTCGCTGTGGTATTTTTCTTCGCCCCCATTCCCGAGATTACGGATGCGGATATGGAGAGGCAGGCGCAGATTATGGCCGGGAATAAGACCAGCGAGGGGGGAATTTCCGTGCCGCAGGAGAGAGAAGCCAAGCCGATTACATCCCACTGGCCACTTTTCTGGGCGACTGGTTCGCAGTTCTGCTATGTCGGCGCGCAGGTAGCCGTTGCAGGGTACTTTGTCAACTACGTCACCGAGGTCCGCAAGGGCACTACGAACTCTATGGGAGCGGACTTTCTCGCTATCGCTCAGGGATGCTTTGCTATAGGAAGGTTCGTCGGTGCAGGTATCATGAGGTTTATTGTGCCCAGGAAGGTCCTCCTTATCTTCTTCTCGGGGATTATTCTCTTCCAAGCGCTCGCAGTCGGGTTGAGAGGAAATGCTGGGTTGGCGATGATGAACCTCGTGCTGTTCTCGGAATCCATTTGTTTCCCTACTATCTTCACTCTGGGTATTAAGGGTCTGGGAAAACATACAAAAATGGGTGCTACATTCATTGTTTCCTCGATCATTGGTGGTGCAGTTGTTCCCCCACTCCTCGGTGTTGCTGCGGACAGATTCAACGATACTGGGAGAGCGATGGTCGTGCCACTGGCGTTCTTTCTTGTGGGGTGGAGTTACCCGATTGCAGTTAATGTTCTCCCAGCACTTAGGGCGGTGGTGGACGAGTATAGTGGACAAGGGAAGACGGACCAGGAGGCGGGTGTACCGAAGGAGAAGCTGAAGGAGTTAAATAGCCCGAGTGTGGAGGATGATATTGGTGTGCCGCAGCAAGCGGTTTTGCAAAATGAGAAGAACTAGATGCGGGGGTGCAAGAGCGATGCTATCATTTTTTTTTTTACGAGGCTGTTTGAATTTTTCACGAGGTTTTTTGCATGAGCTGGTTAATAATTTTCGTGGGTTTTGTTTGGCGTTCTGTGTGTATTTTTATGATTTTTGTGTGTGTCTAAGGATTTGGTGAATGTTAGGTACTACATTTCACGAATCATGATTGGGCCAAAAAAAAAAAAGAATTGAAAAAAGAGGGGGAAAGAAAAAGGAAAATTAACTTACCTACACACACATACTATCTCTCTTTCTTTTATATCTTTTATATCAATCTGCCTTCCTCCCTCTCCACCACAATACGATGATTATTAATTACTCATGACATTGCATATATATCTAAGCTATCATTGTATTAAAATTATGAATGATACTGAAAAATATAAAGATACCACATCCAGATAAACTTGAAGCTCAACTCACAGTCTTGTGAGGAATCTGTACAGTGTGAAAGCTATAGACAAGCAATGATTGTATACTATGTTATATGGAAAAGAAATAAAGACAGAATAATTCCCCGAAATAGCCATGACCTTTTCGAGTCTAACCTTCCCTATCTAAATTATAAAATATACTAAACTTTTAACAACTACTAAATCTTATACATTATTACCTATCTATATAAACTTTTTTTTTTTTTTTTTTTTTTTTACTTTTCTTATAATTGGAAGGATTTTTCCTCGCCCTAATGCCCCTCAGGGCCTTCTGACACATCCTCAAGACCCTCGGATGCCGGGTCGCCGCATGCACCTCAACGCTTGTCGTCTGGTACAGATACGCCCCAATACTTGTCCTCTGGTATCTATGTGCCCCAACGCTTGTCATCTGGCATGGATGCGTCCCAACGCTTGTGGTCTAGCATAGATATACCTCAACACTTGTCGCCGTCCGGTATGGATGTGCCACAACGCTATATCTATAGCATCTGTCACTATAATGCCCATCCTATAGTATGTGTGTGCTGCCTCTCACTATCCGCCTTAGTACCTACCTTCGACTGTCTGTCGCCTTCGTACTTTGCCCGATGCTCACTCCCGCTCTTCCCTCCATGCCTTCTCATGGTACTCTTCCATTCTGTTTCCCAGAACTCGTCGCTATGTACTCATCCTATCCCACCCAAAGCCTCACAATGTCTCTCCTCGGCCTTAACCACTCTCTTCACCTCCATATCCATTGACCATCTCACAATCGCATTATGTTTTTAAATACTCGGTATAAGCTGTTCCATTATTCTATTCATTAATATCCTAACTTATCTAATTATACAACTCATTTCACATATAATCAAATCCTGTTATTAACCAACTAGATCCTCCCTATCTCCACTGGTATCATATGTACCATCCCCTCTATGTCCGAAACCTTGATACTGTAACATTCAATGCCTCTTTGTCCTCATATTTTTCCATCCTTATCATCCCCTCGTCACCATGCGGTCTACTAGAACCCTTCACTTTTAGAAACCTCATGTATGCCACCTCATGCATTGTCTCCATCCTATTCATTCCCATCCTATTCCAAATCCTGAAAAGTCCCTCTAGCCTAGCTACAGTACAACCATTGAGTTGTTCATTGCTCTCTTGTGACTGCGGCCTCCTTCTTACCCAAATCCAATCTGCTCTTAAATTTCTATGCTTTCTAAAGTCCCTATCCCCTGTCCAGCAAACATTGTGAATTTCCAAACCATCTCCTTGAAATTGCGGCACTGCTACCCTAAGACTACTGACATACTACCCTCAGTACTTCTCGATCCCCTCCGTATCTCCTGTAGCAACTCCCAAATAACCATTCATGCGTAAGTAATCCCGAAACTTGCCAATTAGGTTTGGGATTCGGACGACCTGTGCAAGGACTGATAGGGGTTCTGCTATTGCATTCCGAGCCCGCGGTTGCCCAGTCATTTTCAGATGATCTTTATTCGTAGTCATATCTTCTACATCCTTTCTCATTGTCGTAACTAGAGCCTTCATCTCCGCATCGAATGTCACCTCCTTATCCCAGGCACATAAATTCAATTCTACCTAGCATCTTAAATGCATGGTCTTACATTGTTGCGTCAACTCTATTCGAATGTTTATAAGCATTCTTCAGTGGCTTGTAGAGGGCCTCGGTAATCTCTGTCGAATACTATGGGAAGGTTTTACATTGGTCCGGTTGACTCACACCGAGATCGCAGGTTCCGTTGGTTTTTTTAACAGGCTCTCACCGTTTCAGACCGTGCAAGGACCTCGGCCTCTTGATACTTGGGCCAAAGTGGAGAAAATGCTGAGAATAGCCAACGAAAAACCAAAATAACTCAAGAGCCAGATGGCTAAAGACAAAACCAGATAACGAAGTGCTAATTTGATACTAGGAAACTTCAGGACGAGCGCCCCTTCCGGTCAGTTGTAACCTCGGCCCCCAGGCCAGGCCACGAGCGGCCTGAACAATGGCCGGCCCGTTGCACTGAAACTTTATCTAAGTCTTCCAATGTGCTCTTGCCTCCTAGGAAGAGGGATCTGATGCAGTGGTCGCAACGGGCCAGGCCGCCCTACAGGCCGCCGGAGGCCTGGCCAGCCGGCCAAGGTCCGTGCTGGCCTGAAACAGCCTGGACCGGCCTCGGCGGAGTAAGTGGCGGTCTGGGCCGGCCACGCAGGCCATGCAGGCCAGTCTAGGCCATGCAGGCCATGCAGGCCGGTCCAGGCGGTCCAGGCGGTCCAGGCCAGTGAGCGGTCCAGGCCGGTCCAGGCCATGCAGGCCGGTCCAGGCTGTAAAGTCGGTGACAATCCTCCGACATCGATCATACAGCAATAGGCAATTCAGCTATTTAAGGGCATACCTATATTTCCGGCCAGATATAGATTTAGTTCATGACAATATCCTCAGCGCATTGAAGAGTAGGTATGTATCATATATAAACCACCCTGTCGTTCATTTTTGCGTAGCTGCTAGGATTTCTACATTAGTTCCGACTTTTACAATATATACCCCGCTAAACTGATATGGACGAGTTCAACTCAACTGAGATGGACTGTATGTTCGACAATATCGAGGATACCGGTAGTGATATATCGCAAATGGAATCATCTCAGTCCCAGTATGCCTTCTAATACTGAATATGACGATATCATTTCGGTTCGAAGTCAATTGAAGTAGTTGTGGTTGGTTTCTCTTCGGTCTTGTGTATTTTTCTTTCTTAAGCTATCGTTGGGTCTTATGTATTTTCCTTTCTTAAACTATCGCAGAGTTATATGTATAGTTAGCATCATGTCATGAATGTTTATCATCGGGGCTTTTATGAAAATAATACCGGTACTTGTCTGAATTTGCCTATGCGGTCCAGGCGGTCCAGGCGGTCCCTCCCTTGAATCCACCGGGCTTCCGCGTGGCTCCTCATAGCCCCCCTAACGGGGCTGCATAGGAGGATCAAAGTATTTATTAAAAAAAAAAAAAAAAAAAAAAAAAAGGTCCAGGCGGTCCAGACCATGCAGGCCGGTCCAGGCCGGCCCGTTGAGAAAACTGGAATCTGATGCGTGCAAGCCTTGGGCATTCAAAAGTGATATGTAATCCGTCCTCCGAAGGGTATCCGCATGAACAGCTAGAGGACTCTGCCTTGCCGAATCCCGATGTGAGACAGCCAGCTCCTCTGTCGGCCCCGATCGGTCCTCATCCAGGTGTAGGCTGAAAGGGCTTGCCTGTTCCACTCACAAATGCGTTGGCAAAAACCCTTCCTATTTCTGGCTTCCAATGAACTAGTGAAGAAAATGGGCTAATAACAAGGTCGAAATCAAATCGTGTCTGTAACGGGGGACTCGGGGAACGAGGCGACCAAGGGGTACGCCTAGGCGAGAGGGGAAGGGGGGTATCGTACGTAGGAGGTACTACGCCTTAACCTTGAATTCACCTTTCTGGGTGGCTCCTCATGGGCATAGGAGTAACAAGTTTTTTTTTAAAAAAAAAAAAGGAGGTACTACGTGTGTGATCGGAGTGCAGGGGAAGAGCAGGCTTGGGGAGACTGTCACGGACGTTACAGAGGGTGTCACGGAAGGGTTGTAAGTCTTGGCGGGTTCAAGCGAGATGGAATTGGCAACCCCTAGTATCTTGATACACGTCATGGCATGTGAATCCCATTTGGCTTATCTACTGTAGTTCTGGCATGTGAGTGGTAGTATAGAAGGTAATGCTTGGCAGCCGACGCAAACGCCTATATAAACCCCCGATCCTCCCTATCCTCCCACACTTTTTCACTTCTCATTATTAGAGGGATTTAGCAACTTAGATTCTTGTTAATGTTAAAGTTAAGTTACCATGGCAACCCGACAACTTCCGATGATACCATAGCAACCATTTGTTAGTAAATAAAAATAGCCGCACACTTATGGTTATGTACCATCAATTAAGAGCCTGGTACTGCAACTCCTCGAATTCCTTCTTCCAGTCCCTCCGCTCTCTCTCTACCCTAGCTCTGACCACCACCCTAATCATTCCCGTATATGCTGCTCTCTGTAATGGGGCACGAGGGGTATGACGACCAAGGGGTATGCTCGGGTATAGGCAAGGGCAGGAGCAGGAATAGGAACAGGAGTGTTAGGGGCAGACAGTCTAGTCTAGGCCAATTATGAGGTAAAGAGCTTAGCGAGCTTCTAGTAGCGTTTAGTGGAGCTAGCACAACAGGGACGGGTGTGCGAGGGTGACGAAAGTGTAGAGATCAAGGAGATATAGTGCTTAGGCTTTCGAAGAAGTATACAAGACAGTGCTTGGGTTCTGCCCTTTCTATCTAGGTGGCAGAGGCCTCTTATATAGACATCTTGGGGATTGTCCTGACCCCCCCCACATGCTCATGGCATGAGCTTCCTAAACCTCGGAGACATGATTGCAAATCAATGACGGAGATATAAGCAGCTTGGAAATCAATGATTTGAAATACGGGAAACGGAGACATGCTTGCAAATCAATGATTGGAAATCGAAGAACGAACATATACCTTGAACTGGTCCTCCGTAAGAAGCAGTTATCCCATAAGTCAATATGACCTAGCCCCAACCCTCTCAGCCATCGCTAGAACGGTGCACACACTTCCTTGTCCTGGCCAGTCTCCCTAGTCAACCCATAGGTATAAGCTAGAAGGCCCATTGCTAGACCTGCTATGGGTGATCAGTTCATGTCCTCAGTCTCAGCGGCTATCGGCTTCGGTTTTCCGCCTCTGCGTAGACCACCCTCACGTGAGACCCGTAACA
This sequence comes from Terfezia claveryi, assembly GCA_015179025.1. Taxonomy (NCBI): domain Eukaryota; kingdom Fungi; phylum Ascomycota; class Pezizomycetes; order Pezizales; family Pezizaceae; genus Terfezia; species Terfezia claveryi. The sequence continues at coordinate 35,970 of WHUX01000097.1, forward strand.
TTACCCCCCCTTAAAAGCAGGTTGTCCCGACTGCTGACCTCAGGGCTCATGGTACATGTTCCTCTCAATATGAGTATGAATGGGCCACAACCTTTGGTTCCCGCTGCTAATGCCAGGTTCCAACATCCCAATCTAATCGACTTATCGATCGTGGGGCCCATTCGGTGGCCGGTGTGCTCTATCATATTGTCAATATGGTTCAGTCACCAGTAAAACCTCCCTTTTTATTAGCAAAACCCAGTGGGAAAAAACCAATAAAAGGTAGGAAAGGTATGACCTCATGCTTTAACCTTGCAGGCGTAGGTAGTTGTGATAGCGTAGGCTATAGCGTAGATAATTGGCTATAAACGTGACTCTAAGGAGCGCATGCAATGGCCAAACTATACCACACTAGTGTGGTATAGTTTCGAGGGACAATATGTATTGTTGTGAGTTTGGTAGACAATAGTATAGACGTAGACAATGGATGGCTTTTTCAGCAAAATCGCGTATCTCTGGGTTTCCTTGGAAACTTGTCATGAAATGCTCTTACTTCATTCCTGCATGACATAGTATCCAAAGTTTGCCAGGTATCGTCTTCAGGGCTGTACCCCTGCCATCGGATTCGGTACAAGACCTTGCCTTTCCTGCGTACCGAATCTACAATTTCCTCGACACCATACTCAATGTCTTTATCTTCTTCCATATCCATGGCCTGGGGGTCTGCTCGGTCATGGAATGGCTTTAGCAGGGTGGTGTGTATAACTCTATGCAACCTGATACCCTTCGGTATGTCGAGTTCATATGCATGCATTCCGACTCTCCGTACCACCTTATAGGGGCCGATCCACTTAGTTATTAGGGATCGGTTGTTCCCTGCTTTGACCGTGAGATTCCGACGATCTACCAGTACTTGGTTGCCAGGTTCGAATGTTCTAGCCTTCTCTATAGACGTTGAACTTCTTTTATCATTGATATGTTTGAGAATGTCATGGATCTGGCTATGTACTGTAGTCATGCGGTCCAGCCATTCTTCAGCTGCTGGCGAGGTTAGCTGATAGTCAGTATTAAGGTGGATTGTTTTGGGGTCAAATCCATAGAGGGACCTAAAAGGCGAGTATCTATGGGTTGAGATGGAGGTCGAGTTGTATGCGAACTCAGCTAAGGGTAACCATTTTGCCCAGCAATTTTGGCGGTCATGGCAAAATATCCGAAGGTATTGTTTGAGTGTCTGAATTGCTCGTTCAGACAACCCATCTATTTGAGGGTGGTGGGCGGTAGATAATCGGAGATGAATATCTAGCTTTTTATTCATCTGCCGGAACATTTCTGAGGCAAATTGCGGTCCTCGGTCGGAAGTGATATATCTTGGTAGGCCATGCAATTTCCAAATATTATTAATATAGGTGTTGGCCACATCTTCCGTTGTCCAGGTTGTTTTTGCAGCTATATACCGCTGCATCTTGGTGAATCTGTCTGTTATCACCAAAATTGCATTAAAACCCTCAGAATCTGGTAATTCCCCCACAAAATCCATCGCAATTTCCTCCCAAGGCAGGTTTCCTGTTGGCATGGGTACTAGCTTTGTTTGCCTTGAATGCCGGTCCGATTTGGCCTTTTGACAAGGCAAACACCCTGCAATGTAGGATGCTACATCTTCCTGCCAGTTTTCCCATACAAAATTGCGACTAACAAGTTCTTCTGTGCGCGCTTTCCCCCAGTGTCCTGCAACCTTGCTGTCATGACACTGTCTCAAAACCTCCAATTTGTATTCTGGCGGTACCTCTAATAAGCCACTGTTCCGTCTAGGCCATCTTGATACGTCAATGCTTTCTAGTGAGGGATCTTCTAGCTGGATAAGATGGTCGTCTGCATCAATATCCTCTCCTATAAGGCCTGCCTCTTCTTGTAATACTAATAGTAGTTGTCTTTCCTTTAGCAGACGGTCTTCTGCACCTGACTTTTCTTCTCCAGCTCTTCGGCTAAGTGCATCTGGTTTGCCCATTTTGGGGCCTGGCCGATATATTATTGTGAACCTGAATTCGGCCAGTTTCTGATACCAAGTGGCTTGTCTGGAGTTGAGCCTTTGCTTGGTGTTGAAGTACTGCAAGCCTTAGTGGTCGGTAAAGATGGTGACTGGCACACCTACAAGCCAAGCTTGCCATTTGCGGAAACAGTCGACTATGGTAAATAGTTCTTTATCGTGGATCGGCCAGTTGCGCTGTGCAGAATCTAGAGTTTTTGAGTGGTAGTCGACTGGATGTAAGGTTTTTACGGTCTTGCCATTTGTGTCGCGCTTGTGGTATTGAGATAGAACACCAGCAATTGCTTGGTTGCTGGCATCTGTTTCTATGATTGTTTCGAGTAGGCAGTCGAACTGAGTGAGGATTGGGGCTGCCATAAATTCTGCTCGCAGATCGTCAAAGGCCTGCTGCTGTCTAACCCCCCATGAAAATGGTATATCTTTGGTTAGTTCAGTGAGGGGCCTCGCTTTTGCACTGTATTATGCAATAAAATGACGGTAATAATTAGCAAAGCCCAAAAATGCTTGAACCTCCTTCTTCTTAGTTGGGGTTGGCCAGTTAGCCATAGTATCTAGTTTAGCAGGGTCCATTTTGACTTGTCGACCATTGATAATATGACCTAGAAAAATGGTTTCGAGGACATGAAATTCAGACTTTGGTAGGTTAACAGCTAGGCCGTGGTTAATACACTTCTCCAGTACTTTCTCCACAATTTGCTGATGTTCCGCTTCTGTTTGACCTCCAAATATTAGAATATCGTCCAAATACCAAATTACCCCTAAGACCGCAATCTCCTCAAAGATGGTATCCATCATTTCTTGAAATGATGCAGAAGTATTAGTTAGCCCGAAAGGCATAACGGTATACTCAAACAGCCCTTTTGTTGTTTTGAAGGCTGTTTTCCACTCTTCACTGGCTGCAATGCGGATCAAGTTATAACCATTCTTTAGGTCAAGCTTAGTTAGCCATTTAGCCCCCTTAGTTCTGTCCAGCAAGTCGTTGATAAGAGGCAAAGGGTATCTATTGGGTATCGTAATGCGGTTTATGCCTCTATAATCTACACACAAGCGGAGAGAACCATCCTTTTTCCGCACAAATAATATCGGTGCCCCAGCAGCTGATCTTGATTTCCTTACTTTCCCTACTGGACATTTTCCTCTAAATACCGCTCTAAAGCAATTTCTTCCTCCCAGGTCATTTTGTAAATTGGCCCATTAGGTACTTTTGCCTTTGGATCGTTGAGAGGGATTGAATGGTCCCAGGGCTTATGATTGGGCAATCTGGCGGCTTGTTCAGCTGAAAACACTTGTGCGTAGTGGGTATAGCGGTGGGTAGCATTGATTATTAGTATAATCTCGTTTGCTTGGAGGGGTTCTTCTTCTAAGTTCAATGCCATAACTGTAGGTATCTGGTATGTTTTGCAAGGGATTATATATCCTGCGGTATTATTTTCCAACCTGGCCTCGGAGGTGTTGACTATCAAATTGTTTTCTTTTAGCCATAATAAGCCCAAAACAATATCCCTTCGGCCAATATCCAGCACCTCTACATCTAGGGCAAATTTGTAGGGCAGGTTTTTATGCAGTTGCGGGCTTAGTTGTGGTTGCGAGCTTGATTGCAGTTGCGGGCTTGGTTGCAATTGCAAGGTTGGTTGTAGTTGGGAGCTTGGTTGCAGTTGTGAGGTTGGTTGAGGAAAAGAAGTGATTTTTTGTATTGAAAATATGGTATTTACCACAAAAATTCCACCTTTTAGCTTTGTACCATCCCCCTAAGATATAGCCACTTGATTTCTTCTTTTCCAGACTCCTAGTTTTTTCGCAACTTTGGGGCCTACCATAGGTGCAGAAGCCCCGCAATCCACAATTGCTTCTATTTCTAGTCCAGCAATCGATATTGGTACTATAAGTAAAGGTTCATGTCTAGGGGTTCGGCCGATTGTTTTGGTCGAACCTCTTAGTCTTTCCCGAATCTGAATCTCCTTCATCTTGTTGCTGATTTTCTTCGGATTTAAATTCAGGGTCAGAGTCTAGTTGAGTTATTCGTAGTGTACCGGTGTCCGTCCTTGCCTTTTTTGCTGCGGGAGCAGAGACATCTGATGATTTGGGTGGGTTGCCGATGAATGGCTTAGGCGGGTTCGTTGGGGGTGGGGTTTGTCGGTAACGGATACTCTGGCAATCAGCAATTCTATGTCCAGTCTTACCAATTTGAGCACCGGTTTTCTTTCTTCCTCTTATTGATGGTATCCGTAGTCACCTCTGATTGGTCTGACGAACGTTGAGTTGACCGATCTATGCGGGATCGATCGGAATATGTCCGCTTTGTGGGCTGATTTTTTGAGTTTTGTTCAGCCTGGCATGTCCATTTGGACTAATTTCTTCAACCATTTGGTTGGCTGGTTTCTGAAGTCCTCGTAATGAGTCATCTTCGATCGGAGCCGAGGCTTAATCCCCATAAGGATTATTCGAATGAGAAGGGTTTGAGGTATCTCCGCATATGCATTCAACCGATCCATGGTGGCGAGATAATCTTGGACGGCTCCGGTCTGCTTAAGCTATAGATCTGTCTGTGCGCATTATCAGCTTGGTAATGATCAGAAAAATGTGCTAAGAGCACTTCTTTTGCTTCCTCCCATGTCTTCCACTTAGCCTCGTTCGGCTTCCACCATGAGAGCGCCGAACCCTTCATCGACATTCCCGCTATTACTATCTTATCCTCTTCTGCTTTTACTCTTCTCAGCTTGAAGTATCCTTCTAAGTGGAACAGAAAATGTTCAAGTTCTGTCCGGTCTCCGGAGAATTTTTCTGGCGGGCGGATGTTGAAGGACACATTTTGACTGGATGGGGTGGGACTTTGCCGCCTGGTTGGAGGGTCAGGGGTTGGGTGGGCGGGAGTTCGCCGGTCTGTGGTTGCGCCTCTCTCTGGGATTCTTGGTATTGCAGAACCCGATTCCAGAGTACTAACTCTGGCTTCCATTGCTTTGAGCTGAGCAATGAGTACTGAGTTGATCTGTGTGAGGGAGGCGATCGTATTTTGGGGCTCTGCTGAGCTCTCGTTGGCATGGTCAATACTCGACATTTTTTCCGCTATCTTTTTAGGTATCGGTACGTCCAAGATTGAGGATGCCGGAGAAAAGCACTGTAATGTTAGGGGCGGACAGTCTAGTCCGGGCCAATTATGAGGTAAAGAGCTTAGCGAGCTTCTAGTGGCGTTTAGTGGAGCTAGCACAACAGGGACGGGTGTGCGAGGGTGACGAAAGTGTAGAGATCAAGGAGATATAGTGCTTAGGCTTTCGAAGAAGTATACAAGACAGTGCTTGGGTTCTGCCCTTTCTATCTAGGTGGCAGAGGCCCCTTATATAGACATCTCGGGGATTGTCCTGACCCCCCCACATGCTCACGGCATGAGCTTCCTAAACCTCGGAGACATGATTGCAAATCAATGACGGAGATATAAGCAGCTTGGAAATCAATGATTTGAAATACGGGAAACGGAGACATGCTTGCAAATCAATGATTGGAAATCGAAGAACGAACATATGCCTTGAACCAGTCCTCCGTAAGAAGCAGTTATCCCATAAGTCAATATGACCTAGCCCCAACCCTCTCGGCCATCGCTAGAACGGTGCACACACTTCCTTGTCCTGGCCAGTCTCCCTAGTCAACCCATAGGTATGAGCTAGAGGGCCCATTGCTAGACCTGCTATGGGTGATCAGTCCATGTCCTCAGTCTCAGCGGCTATCGGCTTCGGTTTTCCGCCTCTGCGTAGACCACCCTCACGTGAGACCCGTAACAAGGAGCAGGAGTAGTAGCTATGAGGTGGGCCAGCAAGGTTCTGGATGCGAGACAAGGCGAGGGGTTGCACAAGAAGGGTGCACCGACGAGATGAGAAGCAAGGTCTGTATTTGATATACAAGACGTTGGATGGGGATCCAACGTGAGTGCGAGAGCGAGGAGACATATATACATGGTGGCCCAAAGAGCCAAGGTCGATAACGGGATAAGCTTCCCGTATAGGAAACCTTTGACAGTCGTGCCGGAAACTGGCACGACTCTCAAAATAGGAACTAAGGCAACAACAACAATAACGAGAGTCGGACAGAAATCCGTCCGACTCTCAGAAAGGCCAAGGAGAGGCGGTTGTGACACTCTCCAGCTATTGGCGCTCATCCCTCAGTTTGAGTTTCCGAGCCTATTTAGCTATACTGCCATCTTCCTTATTTGCGATCCTACTATTCCAATGCATCTTGAATGACAGATTTTCATCTATGATAATCCCAAGCCATTTTACCTACTTTACATCCTTATTTTCCCACCTTCTTTTATTCCTCAAGATCAGCTTTTCGTACTTGCTATCTTTAAGAGGTAGGTGGTTTTCCCTTGCCAACCTATTCACTATCTCATTCGCCTTTGCCAGTATGCATTCCATATTAACTACCCGACTGGGAATCATACTACTTGCCCCTATATACCTATCCCAGAAGCAGATATTCAAATATACATCATCAACGTATGACGGCAACTTGATATCTACCTTCTCATACACTCTTCCAATCTCTGCCTCAATGTCTGCTTCTATTTTGCTAATGATGGGCACCATCCAAATCAAGAATACTACCAGTGACAACAGCAAGCCCTGTAGATACCACAAGTTTGCCTTCCCCCTCCCTCTGACTACTCCATCCGGGCCATCCCACTCGAGCTTTAACTCTCTTGCTCGGAAAAAATCCTTAATCAAAGGTATTCATTTTCCTCCCCTTCTCACTCTTTTCTAGCTCTCTTATGACATTCTCCTCCCTTACGTACTAGAACCCCCCCTTTACATCACAAAATGCCCAACTGACCCCTCCTCCTATTGCCAGACACCTCTGCATATTCTTAACGCTGCTTCGCTGATCTTCTTTTGACTGACCTGAACTGGTATTTATGCAGTAACCCTGCCTCCCGCAGTCTACCCTCTATTACCTTCTCTCCCAGTTTCCCAATGCAATTGATTAGATTAATTGGTCTCTATCTCTTGTTAGGGGCAAGCTGGTGATCAAGGCAGTATTGTTGGAATATAGGTATTTTGGGGCTAGCGAGCAAGGTTATGATCACAAACTCGGGCCTAACTGGGTGCACATACGGGTGTGGTTATAACTTAAAACATTGCTCGAAGGGCCAAAAGCTTATATATAGGATGTGCATGTATATATAGGAATTTTTTTTTTTTTAATAAACTTGTTACTCCTATGCAGTTCTTTTAAGGGGGCCATGAGGAGCCCGAGTGGATTCAAGGTTAAGGCAAGTTAATCTGCTAGATCCACGCAAAATACATACAAATATGAAGGAATATAAGACCCCATGCTGTCATTGATGGATGAGCCAATGATCCGAGGGCCTGATTGAGCCTCCCCTCCTGAAACTAAAGAACTGTGAATAAAATTGACTGAAACAAAAGTATATATAGGAAAGCATCCTCCCATTTCACATCCGGTTCCCCATCGTACGTAGGATTGTGACATAACGTACCGAAACACTTAATCCAGTGCCACCAGCGCAGCCTACATAATCACATCTGTAACAGCCCGCCAGCCAGCATATCCGTAACAGATATACAGCCTTCGACACCACGTGATCGACAGAACAACTTCTACACGTTCAAGCCGCGAAGACTGATGCAATAGTTAGGAAGCAAAAACGAAGGTCAAGAGGTAGCAAGAGTTCGAGGTGCAACAATAGCAAGAAATAATATAAACACCGCAGCTCCAGCCAGCTGTTTGCTGAAGCTGTCACTTCTATTTCGTAAGAGGGACAAATTTCATTTGAAACATCAACCATACTCTCCTGCAGTCTGGGGGGTATATATTCTGAAGCCCCTCGTGGGCAATTTACTTAATTACTTCATTTGGAATATAAGGTACTTGAATTAATAAAAATACACCTATCTAGAGCTCTATTAAATACATACAACTGAGATATTAGTTCTGCTATAGGTCGATTGAGCCATCCTCCAAATCTATTATCTTCATAGTTTGGCTCAGTCTCCTATTGGAATTCCTACACTAACCATATTACCTACTGCAAAAATATGAACTATATGAACTTTATTGTTCTATTATTCGATCTCAAACAACTTGTCCACAATACTATAAATTAGTATCCACCTGTCAGAACCGGGGATTAGAATTGGCAATATACACTCAGCATCCTTCAGTTCATTCTAGTGATTATCTAGATCTTCATCACTAGAGATATTTTCTTAGAATTCCTCCTCTTGTTCAAGTTCTATAGTTTTCCACTCGTACTACAGGTAGAATTTGGTCGAGGCTAAAAGTATATGTTTTGTGGTGGTGTTGCCATTGAATCTTCAGATGAACCTTGTTTTTGTTTGCACAAACTTCACCTAGTAGTTATCTTTAATAATATAATTATTGGCTAGGCCTCCCTCCTCACCCCCTACTATTTTATCATTCCTGGGTCTTGTATATCTCGCTAAAGTATATGTTAACAGAAGGGAAATATATATATAGTAACACAAAAAAAAAACCAAGCCTATCAGCCCAGAGCCCATCTGGCCAAGGATATCTAGCGAGGAGACTCGCCCGGTCGACACCGTGATACTCCCCAGAACGCAGTAAGGAAAGCCCAAGACCCGTAGAAGGGAAAAAAAAAAAAAAAAAAAAGCTGCACAATAAGTTGCACTTGCTCCTGTTCATCAAATGAAGCAATATCCAATTGCAATGAATAACATCGGCATTGTAGCAGCCCCTCAAATGCATCCTACCATGCATACCATACTCCAGCAAAGTCCCAAATGACAAATCCCTATCCCGCTGTCTTACTCCGTCCCCCGCTCCCTGCTCCGCTGCTGCTGGAAATGTCCCTGCTGCTGCCCTGTCCTGTTGTTGGTGTCATACCATGATGTCCTTAGTGTCCGTGTGAATATGGAGGATGTGGAGTTTTTTTTTTTTTTTTAATAGTCTATACCCGCAATCGACCATAGATCATGACGGGGTTCCCCTTTAAAGGTTCAACCTAAGCTTTCGGTACAAGAAGCGTGTCCACCTTCCCGAGCCTACGAAAGAACAAAAGAAAACTCCGTAACCTATATCTGCACCTCCGCCACCCAACTCATCCTCTCATCTGAGCTCAAGCTTTGAACTAAAGTCTGGACCAGGCCCTCGAACACCTCCTTATCCCTGTCCTTTCTTTTCCTTAGCCATCGGTCCTTCTCATCAGCCTGTTCCCAAGAACTCCATTTTCTCCCGATCCATGGATCCACCTCGCAAAATCTGCAGACCTGGTCTACCGTGGAATCTAGAATATTTTTCCACACCTGTAGCTTGCCTTTCCCGGTCCTACAGTGCACATAATTTAGCCGTGCCTTTCTATTCCACTTCAGCACTCTGCCCATTCCTGTGTGGAGGATGTGGAGTTACCGCTCCTAGAGTGAGCGAGGGTGGAAATAGTGCTCCATTGTAGTGTCCCCTACCGGCCATGCCCGTTCATGAATCCATTGCTACCGACTGAAGTTTATTCAGCACGTCGACGGCGTATGCTGTGCGGCGCATGTCTGCAAGAATAGCCAGCCACACAAGACTGTTTTTTTGAATCTTCCGCTACACCAGAGTTGAAGCCTGGAGTAGCTACCCCTCTGTGCTACTTCACCTACCGCACTGGTCAACTGATCAAGGGCCCGCTGCAGTATACTGGCATAACGCCCGTAAATCCGGTCCATCTGATGGAGGGCATCTAAAAACAATCGAATATCGGTAATTATTTGGTAATCTGTGGTACTTGCGTGAACCTGCGATACCCATAATGTGAAAAGCGAATGTGCTGCCAGCTGTTTCAGCATATATTTCCGAGCACGATTCTCACCCCAGAGCAGCAATGTTTTCCACAGCAGACAAACGCCGCTGACCAGCGCTGTAGGATCCAAAATTTGTGAGCGATTCACTGGGTATGCCGCTACAGAATGAAGTCTTATGACTGCAGTATTATAGGCAGCGTGTAGCAGGGCCCACCCAGGTTCTACAGCGTGCTACTTGGCTCCATATTCAGTGCCCTTGTTAGAGTACCGCATTACATGGGGAGGGCATCCGTCGTGGGCTGATTCCTGTCCTATAATTCGTCTAGATAAGGGAGAAGCCTCTCGATCCCGTTTTCGTCGACGCTGAGATCAAGAGAAGTCCCAAGCGAAGTATATATGTCCAAAACATACACCATCCAGAATTAATCTACTTCTCCCTTCTTGTCCTATCCATCCTTCGGCTCCGGCAACATTCCAACACCACCCACGTCAATATTTGATGGTAATTCCTTACTACTCCCATTGATGAGGAAGGCTGTTGAATTGCTTGACTCACAAATGATAGAGGACATCGTCGGGAGGGAGTCCTGAATCGAAAGATTTGAAGGATGATGATGTCCAAATCTCACCTTGTTGATGTTGTATGGGACACTCCTGTCAACACCCATATGCGCAACACTATTCGTACGGTACCTGTACAGCTCGGTCGCTGTGGAACTTGCGGATGGGTGGCAGATTAACTTGCCTTGTCCTGAATCCACCCGGGTTTCCGGGTGGCTCCTCATGGTCCCCTTACTGGAACCTAATAGGAGTAATGAGTATTTTAAAAAAAGAAAATTAAAAATTAAATAGGCAAGAGGTAGTCTCCGATTAAAGGTATTCTTTTTTTCTACTTCGGCGGCCCGTATGCACCCTTCCTTGGGGACGCTGTTGAAGACGCTCACTATATCCTTGCCTGGCAGCGTGGCGTGGGGCTTAATACTTTCTTGACCATGACCATCAAAGAGTCAATAGCTGAGCGATCTTGTACTGGAGGTAGTATAAGAGCGCTTGGAAAGTCCGGAGTTTTGGGGCAATCACGATTGGTCTCCTACTGTATGATCCTTCCCTAGCTTGGGGTTGGGGATCATGACCATAATTTTTCAAAGATAATTATATGGTTACAACATAAATTTTTATTTTGAAAATGTATGTTGTAAATCCAAAGTCCCTCCACTAGCAAGGAATTTTATTTTATTTTTTTAAAAAAAAAAATACTCATTACTCCCCGTTAAAGGACCATGAGGAGCCACCCAGAAACCCGGGTGGATTAGCAGATGTAAGTGAAACAAAACAAGTGCCTACAGGCGAGCGGATGTAAGTAAGAGAAAGCAGATAAACTCAATTGAAACGGGACCCTCGTGGTGTCATTAGCCGGCTATAGAGAGCGAGCTGTGTAGGAGCTGATGCCTCCGTTCCTGTTCCATGGGCAGTTGAGAATGGCGGCATACAGAGGGATCAACCCACCGAGTCTTTCCTCCAATTCCCTACCAATACCCGCCCGCTGACCAGGCTTTTTCTTCTGTTTATAGACGCATTCCTGCTCTTTAGTACAGGTAGAAATATTATTAGCCTCAGCTCAACAATTGAAAGCATGTGTGCTCTCATAATACATGGATTCTCAAAAGTAAGCGGTGCAAACAGCTTGGTCACGTTTGACCTTACGATGTTTACACGTCTCGCAACTAGTCATAATGGGAATGATTAATCTTCTACATTAGCTTACGTTCTGAAACCCGAAATACATATTGTATAAAGGAAATTTATCTGCTCAGGTATGCAGTACGAAGCTCAAAAACTCAGGGAAAAGATGTAAGTAGCATAAAGCGGGAGACTAACGATGACATTTGATAATTACCCTTCTTCTCTTCATACCCTGCTGCTCGGGACTATTCTCCCTCTCATACTCTTGTCGGCTCATACCTATTTCTTCTACTTCTGTGGCGTGCATATTCTGAAATTCCGTAACGGTTGAAGTTCGCCGGGAATGTCCGATATTCTTATTCGTAGTTATAATTGGGGCTGCCACTGTAATTGTATCTGAAGGGCTTCCACTATGAGAATCCATTGAATCGACAACTCGTCCTAGGGACATGCTAGTGGTTGAGCGCAGCTCGCTTGTAGAGATGTAGAGAGGTAGAAGCCATGAATCCAATCGGGGACGTAACATACTGGAGCCCCATCCTTAAAGGCCTCAGAAAAATTCAAGCGACCGCCCCGTGTGTGTGTGCTGCAAAGCTGATTGACAAAACAAACATATGTGAGAGCTCAATAGCATCGATCCAAAACGAGGGATTAGTTAGAAATGATCTGTAGACCAGTACTCAAAAACTCGTAACAGCAATAGATGAGCAACGCCGCCCGTTGTCCATATGCAAAGTACCCGTAGGATAAATCAAGTCTGTAACAGTCCTCCAGGCCGTCGGCAAACAAGTATTTCGCGCCCCTCACACTGCGGGACCGAATATACTGATCCGAACGAAAATCCGCCCTGTAAACGCCAGGTCTAATTGGCTCCACCTATTGCCACGAGCTTTTGAAATTCGAGCTCTATTGCGGGGTGGAGAAAAATATATTGTGGAAATCATGCCTCGCAATGGACTTGCCTCTCATAGCCCCCGCCCTCCATGTACAACTGTGAAGACGGTATGAAGAGAGTCGTAATATAGAAATATGTGACTTAAATCCCGCAGGTCTTTGAGGTTAATGGTGCTTGCTGACATAGGCGAATAAAGATAAAATACCCAACAATCGATTCAAGAAGCGGTGCCTGCTTCTTAATGGTGAAGGTGGATAACTGATCGATATGGCAGACTCGCGCAAACTCAGCTAATAGAGCTGTTACAAGTGCTTCGCGATCAGCAACTTATCCCGCGAAACCGTAGTAAGAGTATTATATTGTATTGCTAATTCCACATATCCTAAAGAGCGCGTACTAGAGGATTCCTGCGTAAAAATTGTTGTTCTCTATAACCGCAATAATATCAAAATAACGATAACTTTTTTATGGCAAGAAAAGGCACTCGTGGTTTTCTTCGACTGGTGGAGTTACCCTGATTAGCGCATCCCACTCTAGTTGTCATTTACCCTCAATTGTCAGCAAAGCAGTTGAAGCCCACAGGGAGGCCTAGCGCCTATTAACATTTCGAGAAAACAAGTACCCCATCCTCCTCAGTCTGCTGGCAGATGCTTGTTCATAAGCACCAGTACGTACAGAGTAGGTAAGAAAACATTTCTCTGGCTTCCTACATACATGCTTGGCCGCCACGGCCCAACTAGAGGTAAATTGCCTTCGTCCTCGTGGCGCTCATGATCTGTTGGAAAACTTTGACGGGGCATTGTGGTCGGACAACAGGTATCTGTGAAAGTATTGAAGCTGATGAGGTAGAGTAGAACCTGGCCGCTGGGCCGAAACCAAGAGTCCATTTATTGATATATCACACAAATTGTGTCGCGTGCTATAGATCTAGACTGTTATGAAATTCTCAGTTTGAAGTGACACAACTGCTTCATCAGGAAGTCGTTTTCTTTCAATATCTACAGCGTCCGATGATACAACTGGTCAGCTAACCTAGCAGGCTATACACAGTCAAACGCTCAAACATCCAATATTCGCAATATATGAAGAGTTTTTTAAGGCTGGGAAGAAAATCCGGAAGAGCTGTTTGAGCGGTCGCACTTTTGCCTTTTGGTAGAATGCCTTATTTTCCTTTTCTTTATCTCTTGCTTGCCCAAAGGCTATTAAATATTCAGCTGTAGTCAATCGAGCTTTAAAAGGACCCTTAACCAGACTGGTATACTTCTAAAAGTTGCAAGATATGTGTTGGGTATGATGGTGTTCATGACAAAACTCTCAAGACATCAAGATTTAGATGGGATTCATGACCATTTTATATCAGTAACTGTCATGCATAAAGTTGATTAGCAATCTTGGATTTTGGTAGCTAGATGGAAGATATTACAAAGCTATAAAAAATAATAGCTCATAGTCAATATAGCTGTTTTGTGGATATCCAAAAGCCTTCTATGTACCATACATAATATAAACTTGCAACTTTCAAAAATCATCAATGTTCTATCACTGCAAATACATTCACCCATTGTTACCATCTCACGATTGGTATCTTATGCAAGCGAGTACATACCTTTTTTCACAAGTACCTTACTTCTTCCTGCAATAACACCTTTTTCATCTAGATTATAGTTTGCTCCATACTTCTTTATGTCGCTGCTGAAACCTCGTAATCCAATCTGGTATTTAAGTATCCAGGCTTCCATCGGTATATTGCTTCTTAATTTTTCTGACATATATATCAAGTACTAGGATAGCACATGCTCCTGCGTCTCTGTCAACTTTTGCTTCTGTAAAGAAGCTTTCTTCCTTGCTAAATGAAAACCCACGTACTCGGTCTCCTATGAGACCTTAATGACCCATAAGCTATATACTTATGTACAGTATATGATGCTAAATTTGCGTTTGGAACTTTACATATCGGGATCTTTATATACAGACCCATATGCATAGATATCGCCTAAATCATCGAACTAACAAGAAATCCAGATGAGATTTAGTCCACGATTACATTCAATGTACCGCAGTTCTGCACACGGCTATTGCACTTGTAGGTTATGGTGTAATAGCATGTTTTCGACGAGAGCTCGCGCTGTCGGGGTAAATGAGACGGAGACCCGAGCACTTGTTAGCACTCCGGGCTCGGCTATTACTACACCACGTTCGAGTCGTCACCCGTTATATTCCTCCTCACATTCACAGATACAACGCATGGGCTGGCGGTGAACTAAGCTACTGCTAATATGCGATGAGCTTTTCGAAACGGAATTATTCCTGTTTTTCTGGGTATCAATAGTTCGTTATCTTCAGTATTAATATCGAGTAGCAGTCGGGCGAAAGGCCCATCATCGAGTCCCTTTCCCACCTCAAGCTGAGTACAGATACTGACTGGTACCTTTGATCATTATACCGGTGGCACGGCAATTGCAAGTTTCCAGTCAGCCTTAATGTTTCATTTCTGCGCAGGCAGCAGATTAAAAACCCCGCGCTCCCAATCCTCTTTGAATATTAACGACTTATTAATTGTGAACCTTAATACTCTAAATCTCCACCATGTCCTCTCCAAAACCGTTTCCCCGAATCAAAGAAATCCGCTCCTATGTGGTTGATGGTGTTGGCTCTGGGGGGGATTACCACAATGTTGCGCGTGGTCATTGGTTAGTGCTGCCTCCTGATGACAGTGGACATTTATTAACCAGTAGTATACGGCTAAATATGCTTGTCGATAACCCAATTGCAAACCCATGTCGAAATGGGAGCAATATCGAAAATCGCGAACATCTTGGGGAATCAATGTTCTGGGTTCATTCTGCATCGAGATTGTCTCAACAGATGCATTGGGACTACCGGATTCGCTACCGGATTCGGAAGTCCGCCAGCTTGCTGGATAGCTCACAAGCATTTTGAGCGGTTCCTCATTGGCGCTGATCCAAGACAAACCAACCTTCTCTGGGATCAAATGTTCCGTGCTTCGATATTCTATGGGTGCAAAGGCCTCGCGATTGCAGTCATCAGTGTGATTGACCTTGCCTTGTGGGATCTCGTCAGCAAGATTCGGGGTGAGCCAGTGTATCAAATGATTGGTGGCGCTACCCGCGACAGGATTGACTTCTACTGTACCACTCCCGACCCAGTGGCAGCAAAGAGGATGGGATTCTGGGGGCCAAGGTGCCGGCCAGATGAGGGACATGCCGGGTTGTTGAAGAACTATGAATTTCTGAAGAAGCACAGGGAAGCAATTGGCCCTGATTTCCCGCTTATGGTTGACTGTTATATGGCTCTCAATATACCGTATATTATTGAGCTGGCACAAAAGTGTTTAGACCTCAACATCAACTGGTGGGAGGAAGTCTTGCACCCTGATAATGTTGATGGATTCAAGCAGATTAAACAAGCACATCCACAATTGAAGTTCACCACTGGAGAGGTATGTCAATTTGTCCCCTGTTCTCGGTAATTTGGTCTAGCTGATTTTTTACAGCACGAATATACAAAATACGGCTTCAGGAAGCTCATTGAAGGCCGCTGCCTTGATATTGTACATCCTGACGTGATGTGGGTTGGAGGACTCACAGAACTGCTCAAAGTCACAGCACAGGCAGCTGCCTATGATATACCCGTCGTCCCACACGCAAGTGGACCATACTCATACCACTATGTAATTTCTCAATCCAACACCCCCTTTCAAGAGTACCTTGCAAACTCTCCCGATGGACAGACTGTCCTCCCTGTATTTGGAGATCTCTTCATTGACAAAGTCATGCCAGTCAATGGAAAACTCGAGCTCTCGAGGCTGGACAAACCCGGGTTTGGATTGGTTGTTAACCCAGCGGCAAGGCTTCTTGATGCCAGGAGGATGTTGGAACCTGGGGTTGCTGGTGTTGGAATGACCATGGAACTTGATGCACCAGGGCCACTACCCAGCAGCACCAGTGCTGGATTTACACCAGCCAAGTGGGAGAGCGAGTGTCAGCACATTAAATTCCACGGTTGCAGTAACTCCCACAAATATAATGGCGGGCAAAAGGACCCCATTGCAGAATGAGCCAAGTCCAAGAAAAATGGTGAGTACATATAATTTCGTTATATACCTATAAATACAGCTAGGTGGCAAAAAGTTTCATAAACCCCCTCTACATAAAGAGGCCCAAATGCTACATATTTAGGGATTTTGTATGGGAAAAGGAGAAGATATTTGTTGCATGCTTATGCAGGGCATGAAGAGGATGCATAGGATGACAGCAGGAGCTGTGGAGACAACACTCTGGATAACACCTAGTCTGGTTCCAACCATCCACCCTATTTCGGCGACAATGGCATTTGCCATTTTCTTTATATGTACGATGGAGTAAGCTATCTGAATAGAGTATTTTATTCCATTACTACTTTGTCGGCTTCCTGTTTTCCCCTTTCCCCCCCTATCTCTCTTTGTGTATTTTAATTGTATCCCTCGGAATGTACAGATATGCCCTCTCTGATTTTTATGGGATTATCACGGCTACTTCTACCGCCATGCTGTTTAACAGTTGCCCCTTGTAATTGATGTCACCGTGTAAGTAGCCTGAATGAAGATTTATATAACGACCCCACGCAAAATGCAATTGCTATCGCATGCCTGCATATACTGTATGTTGATGACCGCCGGCTTGTAATGCCTCGCCTGTCCCTGCTCGGCAAGGGGCCTTGAGCGCAAGCGAAGAGGGGTCGGTCCTTTGTTCAGGCTAAAGGAATATCGCGGGAAGCGTTCGCTTGCAAGATGTTGCGATTGAAGCTAGCTGTCGACGCGCAGAAACGATACCATACGGCTGATATAGGCGAAGGGACAGCGGTGGGTTCCAGCAGATGGCGCCCAGTTGCCTGGCCCGGCGAGGCGAGGGGGATTTTGGTGGGGATCACAACTGACAGGACAGGGCTGTCGTGCTGTCGACATTCAACGTACGGGCAATATACCCTGCTTTATCCAGGCCCTTGCGGACCCACATCTTGATTCTTGAGCTCATACAGCTGTCAGAGCACCGTCAGCCCGGGGGCTCACTCACCTCACGCCGCTCATCTACCATGTCCTCCGATTCCGCCTCAACCCAAACCGCCTCTCCCCCCGCAGGCAGCTCCTCCCCTCCTGCTCTCCCCCCGCAACTCCTCCTTCACAAAACCGCCATCATCACCGGCGCCTCCACTGGCATCGGCCGCGCCATCGCCCTCGAGTACGCGCGGCACGGCTGCCACATCTGCATCAACTACTACGACCCGTACCCCGCCACCTCGTCCCAACAGCCCAGCCTCATTTCCACGCTCCGATCCGAAATCTCGTCCCTCCCGCAGCCCCCGGGGCACATGGTCAAGTTCGTCGCTATCGAGGGGGACATCTCGCTACCCCAAACCGCGACGATGCTTGTCTCAGAGGCGGTCAAGGCATTTGGGCACGTGGATATCTTTGTGTCTAACGCGGGCATTTGCCAGTTCCATGAGTTTCTTAGCTTACCGCCAGAGCTGCTCACCTCAACCATCAATACAAACCTGACGGGCGCATTCCTCGCCACCCAAGCCGCAGCGAACCAAATGGCCCGCCAGGGCCACGGTGGCTCCATAATCGGCATCTCATCAATCAGCGCCCTCGTGGGTGGCGGTGGACAAACGCATTATACCCCCACGAAAGCAGGCGTGTTGAGCCTTATGCAGAGCTGTGCGGTCGCGCTGGGAAAGTACGGGATTAGATGTAATGCGATCCTGCCGGGCACGGTGCGGACGAGATTGAATGACGGCGATTTGGAGGACGAGGGGAAGAGAGCGTATATGGAGGGGAGGGTGCCTCTGGGAAGACTGGGCGTGCCGAGGGACGTAGCGGGCCGGCGGTGTTTTTGGCCAGTGAGCTGAGTGGGTATGTTAGTGGGGCGCAGTTGCTTGTGGATGGGGGGTTGTTTGTAAATTTGCAGTAGTGGCGGGGGGAATGTTTATTGGTCTATTTCATGAATATATATATTATATATATTATTTTTATTTTTATTATTTTTTTCTGGTTTTTTTTCTTGTCCTGATTGATGATAGGTGGTGGTTCTGGAGAGACTTGTAGCACCCAGATATAATTGTGATGATCAATATACTTGTATGTCTGTATGTATGTATTTATGTATGTATATATAGCTACAGTATGTACAAGTACAACCACCTGTTGTATTGAAAATCAGATGCATATACAGTCATGTCCACACTACACTATACCAAAGTAATATTCAGATCACAGATTGGAATATACAAGATCATGTTACAGTGAATGTACTCTACCTCTGCTCTACTCTAACTTGTACTGTATGCCTTAGTCTGGGTTTGTTAGTTATGCGTTTTGAGAGATTATTACCGCCGGGCAAAATATCCACCGAGAAGTTCCGTTGCGGTTGCTTGGAGGGAGGGAGGGGGAGGGGTTGATGTGGACGGATGGGGGACGTTATTGTTGGATTATAGATATGACGAAGTCATGATGTATGTTATCTTGTCTCACGGGTATCTCGGTTCCAATTGCTTGTTTCTCCTGTAATAATATTGGCCCCCAGACGAATTCCGTCATAAAATCAGAACGAATTCCATTGGAATTGAGCTGCTGGGTTGAACAAAACTCTACATCAAAATCACCAGCCCCCCACCCTCCCCCCACTCTTTTTCCCCTCCAGCTCCTGGACTCTGGACGATAGTTACATCCCCCCGCCTTTCCTCCCAACACCATGGCCTCCCCACTTCCTCCCGGAATCTATGTCCCAGTCCCAACCTTCTTCTCCCCGTCTATCCCCACGTCCAAGCCCTCCCTGCGTCTCCCGGGGCTCAACCTCCCCCTCCAGTCCAAACACACCCTGCACCTCGCCCGCTCCGGCATCCGGGGTCTCGTAGTCGCTGGCTCCACTGGTGAAGGCGTCCACCTCACCCGCTCCGAGCGCAAGTCCCTCATTTCCAGCACCCGGCAGACACTCACTGAGGCCGGATTCGAGGGCTACCCCATTATTGCAGGAGTAGCGGTTGATTCGGTCGAGGATGCTGTAGGGCAGTTGGTTGAAGCGGAGGAGGCGGGCGCGCAGTGGGGGATGGTGCTTGTGCCGAGCTATTTTGCGGCGGCGGGGAGAAACGGGAATTTCCAAAAGGGATTGGTCGAGTGGTTTACGAGGGTTGCAGATGCGAGCCCTATTCCAATATTAATGTCTGTTCTCTTTCCTCTACCTCATTTATCCATTCTTCATATATAACGCGGCCTCAGGATTCTGGGGCTGACGATGATGTCATTGTTGCTTTGGTTTGTTGTAGATATAATTACCCTAGCGTCACAAACAATGTCAGCGTCAGCATCTCAACCTACCTTACCCTCGCATCCAACAAAAACATCGTTGGCTGCAAGTTGTCCCATGGCGATGTGAGCGTCCACATACAACTGGCCTCTTTCGGCCCCGCGCACAACTTCCATGTCTTCTCCGGCCTCGGCCAACAGCTGTTCCCCATTCTCTGCGGAGGCTGCCACGGCGCGATCGATGGCCTTGCAGGGATCTTTCCAAAATCAATAGTACATCTCTTCAATACCACGTGGGACTTTGTTTACAAGGAGGAGGAGGAGGAAGGGGGAGGGAAAGTCGGGGAGAGGAAGGCGAGGCTGAAGGATGTGAGGAACTTGCAGTTGGTGGTAAGTAGAGCGGAAGGGTTTATAGAGGCGGAAGGGACCATCGGGATTAAGTATGCTGTTGGGAAGGAAATCTTTGGGGGCAAAGGGGTGGAGGAGGGTGAATTTGAAGGAAGGCCACCGTTGCAAGGGGGGTTGTCAGATGCGGAGTATGCGCCGTGGTCGGAGGGCGTGCTTGTCGATATTAGAAAGCTTGAGGCGAGTTTGTAAGAGGAGGAGAGAGGAGGGGGGAGGGGGAGGGGGGAGGGGGCGTCCGAAGGGTAAATGGGGTTCCTGAACTATGATATAGTGTAGTAAAAAGATGTAATATAATAGGTGTTTTTTGTTGGGGGAGATTGGGCAATGGAAGGATATCCCCCCAGAGATATACTTCTGATTTTATCTAAATCAATCAAGCAGGCAAATGGAAACAATGAAAGATAATATACGCACGCACGCACTGTATTCAGTGTGTAGTAGGGACTCTGAGGCATTTTCTGAGCATCGTTTGGTTGGTTACCCTGAGAGTGAAGAGAAGATTCAGAGTGATAGATGTCGGGGGCCCACGGGAGATAAGTGACCATATAAATAATATACATTAGTAACAATAAGGGAATTTACCGGTGAATAGAAATAGAACCTGATGTATTCCACTTCAACTCCGAACTCTGAACTATGAGAGAGAGAGAGAAACAATTGAGAATTTCTATCGATTAGATAGAGAACTTATCGACATATCAACGGCTATACTGTACTGTATCCAACTCCAACGCTTCTCTTTTCCCGATCAACTACAGGGAATTCGATCCTGATTATATCCACCATAACATGCGGGACACGCTGCGTCGAACTCCTCGGGCTAGTTAGGTTGCGGTGAAACGGCTGAGAGATCTACATACTGTAGAACAGGAGATGGCGCAGCTTATTAAAGTATATGTGGTATGTAGGACGGTGACATCGCCATGATAATGTTATGGGAGCCTTTCACTGTCAATTCAACCTTCAGGCAATAATGGTACGACGCCGCCTCCAAGCAAATATCCACAAGGGGGGTTATACTCTGAACTGATCCACGGGCAAAGATACTCGGACTGCATGGGGAAAACTCGAGAGGCAATCGAGCCAGGAGCAGAGATAATCTACCGGATGATCTGAGATGCCGTTCCCCCCCCGTCATAGAATAGAATGTTTTAAAATACGAATATTGATTCACCAAGAAAAAAGGGGGAAAAAGTGAAAAACTCAAAGGCGAGATATGTATCAATCAGGAGGGACTGCATGCTTCCAGGTTTTTCAATACAAACAAGATCGGACTCCTCCAGAAAACGTACCGGTACATATACTGTACATACAGTACAATGGTTGGCTGAACAGGCAATATGTAAAACACGGATCCCTAAGGACATGCGCGCTTGTATAGTACTAATGAGCAGCACATTCAAGAATATATTATACCCTCTTGTCCATGTCTGATTTAGTCTTTGCGTGGGGATAATCCTATCTCGTTGACAAGTCAGCGACGGGCTAAACTCCTAGGAGAACGATGATACATAAGACTCCAAAGTACCTGGTGCTGGCTGTGTCACTTTGTGACCAATAGTTGCTGTAGGAGAAGGAATCATACTCTACAGCCGACACAATACCAGGCCTTGAAGAATCAACTGTCTGCTATTTTTGGGCTTTCTCTCTCGAATAGGGGGGGGCAGAGAGGAAAAATGGAGTCAAAGATACCGGTAATCCCGTTGGAATTCCGACGATCACGGCAACGTCCGTTCATATTGCCTGCAACAAGTCAAAAAAAAAAATCCAACCTCTGCAGGATGTCAGCAACAGTTATTCCCTCACTCATAACCACTCATCTCACCAATCTGGCTTAAACCATACAATCCCTCCCTCATGGAACACGGCGAATCGTTCCCTCATTCAGTTGCGACCGTCCAAGCGCACACCTGCAGCCTCGGAAAGCTTTGGCTCCTGAATTTTCCTACTGCGGTGCGGCTTATGGTGATCGGGGTGGTATAAATAGCTCTCACGTCCCCATTTTATGTCACCTTTCCTTTCTCCTTTCCCCACAGTTCATTGCATCGGCACCTCGTCTACTCACTCGTTTCTTCGACTCTCAAGCTTCAAGCTTCGGCTGAATTCCTTCGTTTTCGAATTACAAACCCTTTCTCTCATTACAAACAAAGCTTCACCAGCAGAAGATATGCATTCATTCACTAGCATTGTCTCGTTCCTTGCTCTTAGCGGTGCCGCCGTGTCCGCGATGAACCTTAGTCCTGCGCTTCCGAGAGCGGAGGTGATGAGGTTTGGGAGAAGAGAGGTCCAGTGCGGTGCTGGGGTGTATTGTCATGACGAGTACTTTTGTATGACTGGGTCTGATGGTCAGCCAGGGTGCTGTCCAGTCGGGTGAGTTACATCATGCCCGCCTTCAACACCCCCTTTTTCATAAATGTATTCTAACAATCTTCCCAGAGAGAAATGCTCCGGCCCCGGCGGCGTCGAAACCATCATCGCCACACTCACCACCTCCTTAGATGCCACCCACTTTTCGACGTACATCCAACAAACCACAGGAATCCACACCGCCCACCCCGAGCCAACCACTACCCACGAGCCTGAGCACACCTCTACAGAAACTGAGACTGAGTATCCATCTGAAACGGATACTACTCAGTACCCTACTGCTACTGAAACTGAGACTGAGTATGCATCTGAGACGGATGCTACTGAGTACCCTACTGCTACTGATGACGGATCGATTACTACCTACGAGCCCGTCCCGTATCCTACTACCATTGAGGGGAATGCCACAAGGACCGGGAATAGTACAGGCTCAACCGGAACTCCAAAGCCACATGAGGGGAGCGCGGCGGGACTGGTAGTGAACATCGGTATTACAGGCATGGCAGCTGCCGTGTTGGCGGTGTTGATGGCATAAGATGCTGCATGGGGCGGGGTATACGATGGCATTGGTGACTGAATGACCTATGGACGACTTTTGTTTTATTTGTTGTATTTGTGGTGGGGAGGAAAGGGGGGATTTTCACATTGTTATGTGAACTTAATGCTTAATTTGCAGATAATGCATACCTAATATATACCCAATATATATATATATATATATAATATTGCATACCACCAATGGTTTATTTTTAGATATCCAGATCGTTTCGATTTTTTTGGTGTGTGTGTATGTGTGTGTGTGCATACTCTGTACCAGTAGGTAGAAGTGTAGATCTGTTGTCTACATACTAACTTGGTTATTATTATCCCGAAATGCGAAAGAAAAAAAATCAAAAAGAAGTTTTCATTTATGTATGTATGTACTGATGTATCAAGCACAGGTAGACATATCTACCCTACCGGTACTATGGTACCTTACCTTACAGTACGCGTGTGTGTGTGTGTCTAGTCTCACACCCACACATCACAACTAGAAGGAAAAAAAAAAAAAAAAAAGAAATCTAGGTATAGTTAACCAGCCTTCCGAACAGATATTTCTTATTATAACTAGTATTTATTTATTTCTTCGGTTTGCTTCTTTTTCCTTGAGAGGTAGTAGAGTGGGTACAGTACTTATCACCCACCATTTCCGATTTCATTCCCCATTTCCCAAACCCCCCTTTACTCAAACTTAACAAACAAAACTTTGTAAAAAGGAAAAAAAAAAAGAAAAAAAAAAAAACGTAAAACTAAACAAACAAAAGAAAATCGAGGGCAGGATGTTTTTTTTATAAAACTATATATTTAATGAGGGCTATGAAGCCAAGTACCCAAAGATTTACGTAAGCCTGGCTTTTTTTTTTTTTTCGAAATCGCTGGTTACCTAACCTCAGTATCGTATCGGTATATCTGTCCCAGAGCCACCGAGGTTCCCCCCCCAAAAAAAAAAAAAAAAAAAAATTCCAAAAAAAAAAATCTAGAAACTATCAAACACCTAATGTGTGCACAAAGGGCAAACAGATCAAGTAACAGGGCAGTACTAGTAGTGGGTGCTACTAAGGTTGTTAAAATACCTAGCAATATTTGCTTTTACATCAGTTCATCACCATCCATCTCCCGCCTCTCACACCGCATTACCGAATTATATCACCAACCAATCTCCCTCAAAACTCTCCACCGCCTCCTCCCAGTATTCTATACCCCCCTCATACCCCTCTAGCGTCTCATCCCACTCCTCCTCCGCCAGTCCCTCCGGCCTTGACCATTTCAACCCCAACCCCGCCCTCCTCGCTCTCCCCTTCTTTGCCCGTTTCGTCCAAAGCCTCTCAAGCGCTTCATACCCCCTTAGAACGCCAATGCACGGCATCGCCCTGACCAAACCCCCCATATAACTCCGCACAAAGACAACCTGCTGGACTGTCTGTGCTGCAATACCAGCGCACATACAAGGCCATACTGCGCTTCTGAAGGCTGGGGAGTTACGAGAAATCATGCGCAGATGGGTAGCTATGTTCGAAGTGAGTGTGCTCAAGAGCCCCACAGTTGAATTATTGTGCATGTCCGGTGGCGGGGAGCCGCTACACTCGGATTCCAATGGATCGGGTGATGAACTTGTTCGGGGAGTAAGTGGCGCTTGGGGTTGGGCAGTGATCCCGTATGAAACCGCCAGGGGAGACTTCGATAGAGGCATAGTAAGCGACATATGAAGATAAACGTGCAGTGAAAGTTGATAAAGCGCGCCCACGGCAAGAAATTCGATTGGGCAAGCAGTCTCCGGAAGTGGTGGGGTAGGCCACGTTGAAGGCTTGAATGCGGAAATGCACGCAAGAATGTATTCATGCGCATTACAAATTTCCTCGATAGACATTGATGCGTTGCTATTGCCATTCAGGAGGAATGCGTATTCCCGGCGGAGGGTAGCGATTTGGTGCATACACCGCCATAAACCACGAGGGATGAGTAACATGGGATAATCTGTGAGGTACTCTGGGGCATTGACAATATTATCGATTGAGCGTGGGGGATTCATTTGCGCGTATGTATTTGGCTGCCAATTATATGTCCCACTAGGAGTGATAGGAGATGGAGGATAGGCATCGTAGACAGGCTGTTCGCCTGGGCGGGGTCTTAGCCATACCTGTTGGGAAGGTATCCTCCAAGAGGGCGTAAAACTTGATCCGATGGCCTCAAAAGTATCCAAGTGGTCCCTGATGAATTCCCAATCCGAGCCCCGCATTCCCATCCCTAGGCCTCTCGCTTCTCGCTGCTCAATTATCCACTTTCCAATCTCCAAATGATTCCGCCAGTTTCCATCTCCTTGTCCTCCATCAATCATATCATAATATATCAGCAACATGATCACCATCATCATCGAATCATCTTCCCATAATTCCTTGGTTAATGGGAACGAAACTTTGCCCATTCCAACTCCCACAGTCGCCATATCAGAGTCCTCAGAAATCCTCCCTGCTGTAGGACTGTCAAAGTAATTATGCTGTGAAACCCGCTCACGCAGCAGTCGCACAGCGTGACCGTGGTATGTGAGCGCACTCGTAAACACTCTACCTGCATCATACTCCCGCCGTACGTCTGTGTATGCTTCTGTATTGATGATAATAACACGGTGCCGGGCTGCAACGCTGAGCATGCAGTTGAGCAATAATGGGGAGGATAATCCCTCTGCAATGAGAGTCCCCAAGGGGTTTTCGCCAGAAGGTGCAAGAAGACCATTGGGTCCAGGCCGAAGTGGCTTAAAGTACTCGATGGCCATGCATATCCGTGCATGATCTAAGGCAGAATGTGGCAAAGGTGTTAGCTCCGCTTAGGTAGAAATATCGCCACGAATACAGGCGGTGGCATCTTACAGTAATTCAGGGTATCTCTCGAGAGATGGTCAACATTGCCAACATAAGGGTCAGTGTGACGCGGGATTGTTTCAATTTCCTCATCATCTGAGGGGGTCGATTTCCTCTGACTACCAGGCTCGAGAGTTTCCGGGTTCGACGTTTGTTGCGTCCTTGGTTCGACTTTGAATGTGAATCCAACATCAATTAGGGGTGCCTTCGTCCTATTTCGGATCGTTGCTGTCGTTCCTGATACTCAAAAATCGCCGCACAATTAACCAACAATTCGTCTAGATACAATGAATCAATATACAAGGAAATAGGAAGATGTAACGTAGGTATCGTTGAGAACTCAATGCAGAAAGTAAAAGTGATTGACTTCCAGGGGGGCACAGATTTGAGGCACGAAAAATCAACGTACTATGGTTTCTCCGTGTTGGTGGTACCGAAGCTCCGGTTGACTTTGACGCCTTGGTCTCACCAACCTCACCCTTAGCCCCGGGAAATTTCCTAGTCTCTTGGACTTGGTTTATCTTGAGTACTTTCCAGATGATCTTTGGTTTTTTATATCCCGGACATGGAAGGCCCTTTTTGGCGCACTTTTGGCATGTCGGAAATCCCCTATCACAAGAAATGCGTCGCTTCTTGCATTGAAAGCAATCTGTCGTAGGGGGTGATTCTGCAGCAGTGTTACTACCGTCAGATCTCCCACTTGTACCCCCTGGTGCTACATTAGACCCCGAGAAGGAATTTGTGTGTGAACCAAATGACGAGCTCGGTAATGATAGTGAGCAACTCCCTGATGATGGTATCGTCCTTGTCGAAAGATCAGCTGTAGTGAAGGAAGCTAGGTTTGGACGCCTGTCGGCCATTGGATCAGCCGATCCTCCCTATTTACTCAATCTCTTCTGCTTTTATGTAATCCTTCTTCTAGGGCTGCAGGACACAACACTCTGGGACGATTGACGGCGAGGTATTTTCCCTCAGAGTATTTTTAGGTGCTTCTGTACCAGCAACAAGCAGGGCAAGCAAGGAGAGCCTAGACAAAATACGGCACTGGGGCTTGCGGTTCTCTGCTTTTTTTCCTCTCTGGTAACTGGGAGAAGTATCAAACTGTTGCCCGTGAGGGATTGCGATTCTAGGCCTTGAAGTTCTTATCGCCAAACTAGGAAAATGCGAGGAGAAAAACGCTGATGGGTGGGCTGGTCAGAACTCGGGGGGTTTAAGTGGTTGTCTTTTTCTAATGTAATGGAGCTTGCACGGGGGAAGGGGGGGGGGGGGGACGGTCAACCTGGATTGGTGGAGGGGCCAGGGACATCTGTATTCTGGGTGTGCCTGCAGGGGCACGGATTCCATGATTACCAGTACCGGGGTTTACAGTGGATGGCGATTATGGAGTCTGGTTGGTGGGATGCGAACTAGGATGCATTGGTAATAGTATTCTCAAAACGATGAGATGAAGGGATTCTGTTCTCGAAGAGGTGTATTGATGGCGAATTCCATGATCCTAGGCCCCGACACACCGGTCCATGATCCAGGAGATCCAACAATTGGTGAACTTGACTTGATATTCACAATTGTAGACCACCATACTCCGCCAGGACTCCCATGCGGCGAGTAACTCAAGCATTTCCCTTCGCAGCAAGCTCTCCCCTTCTGCCTAGGTATTGTGTTTTCAGGTCGGCAATTGAGTGCAAATCCTGGATGTCTGATATGCCGTGCGGTGCAGTAGTTGTTGTCACACACCTTTGCAGCGCGTGATATTATGTTGGGAGACCAGTGAGCTGTGTAACATCTGCTCCCTCTGGTTTTGTTAAATGTAAAATAACTCGCTCCTCTTCCCTTCAAAGGTATTGGTATTCTCATTCAAGGTATCACAAACTCGACAGCATTTTTTACATGAATTGATACTTGAAGGCACAGATACCACTGGGGTTCATAAGGCGTCTTGGTGAGCTATTAAAGCAATACCTGTTAAACTTCCGATCTGATACATCTAGATCAGCCGCATGCATATGTTTCAGCACAGCCCTTCACCAACATCAATGCCCAAAAGCGTGTCTTTGGAATCAGGATTCACTGACGAAAGAAGCCCAATATAGGTAAGCCCTAGGTGATGCGGAAGCATGATACCCATCGCTCAAGGCCTCTAAATCATTGACAACCTTCAGCCATTGCCATGAGGGTTAATACCTTTAGTGGTTTCTATTTGAAATCCGGAAAGCACCAAGATCACCATAGCGTGACGTTCCGTGCGTAGGTACATAACCGGTTTGCAATTGGCCGTACCGTACACACGACGGCTCATCGTATTGTGCTGAAATCTAGGTACATAAGTTAGCCAACAGTATGCAAGCGCGTGGATCATGAGACAAAAATTTTGACATTGTGCAAGTAGGGATATTGTCCAACATACTTATTCGTGAGTGAGTCGGGGGCGAAGTGCTGGTGAATGATGGTGAATAATCCGAGATATTTCTACAATCAACCACCAGTCTAAGTTGTTAGTCCAAAAGCCAGTTTTATGCCCAAACTGGCCCATTTGCGAAAATTGTTAAGAATAAAGTATGTATCCCGACGTAGATATCCCCGGCACCGACTATAGTGGAAGATCAAAATCTAGAAGTGTACAGTTTTTGGCCTAGCTATGATCCATGGCGGTGCTATGATCCATATCAACACCCCTGCCATGACACATATCCCGAGATACTACGCTGGCCAGACTTCCTCTACAGACCGGATAAATTGTTTCCTGACACTCTTGAATATGCTCTACAATATGCGCGTACTAGCTAGTTGAGTAACTCATGTGAAGCCATCATATGCACCAATCCACCTCGAAAAGGCTGTAATTGCCCCCCCCTTCTCAGTATGACCCGTCCACCGCAGATATCATGAACTAACAACCCTACATAGTGCCAGCACCTTAACTTAGTATATATATTTATGTTAGAATACAATATATAGGCATAGAGCTATATAGGACGTTACTATTGTTCGGTACCGATCATGCATAATTCAGCCATTTTGAGCTTTTGGACTATAACAGCCAGTTGTTCAGTATTTTGATCCTCCTCGGCCTTTTATATCTTCTACAGCCTCTTTACCTATCTACCTTATACAGCTCCTATATCCTCTATACCGTGTGCATCTTATTATCCTGTAGATCCAATAACTTGGGTCTATTCACTATTGATCAGACAACTGAGCAACCTGGCTACAGGAATAGTATGTATCGCTCAATAAGCCAACGGCAGATATGAGGTCAATAAAGGTTACTTCACCTAAAACGGTCCGTAGATATTGAAATCACTAGAGATGAGATAGAGTATGCAAATGATAGATTGAGCTCTATATCCTGTAGCAGAAATAAGATATTGTGGCAGTTTAGTATGACCTAAGCTCAGTATACAGCTATATATAAGAAATGAGCCAGACCATAGGGGCATGTACTGGACAGCCCCGAATTAGTCTCGTGCCCCTGAAGGCCTTCCAGGAGCCGTATACACATGAAAATCCATATATATAGCCGGTGCACCATTTGGCTAGGCCAGCTAGGTAGTCACGAGCCGTGATTAGGATCTCGTACAAACTGCTATATAAGGCAGATGAGGTTATTGTAATACTATATATAGAGACCTTCGGATTGCAATAAAATAGAAAGAGGCCTCTAGATAGCAATAAAAGCCACAAAGTGCAATAGATGGAGGCTTCTAGAGTGGATCCGGAGGTATAGGCTGTAGACTTCCAATACCCTACCTCAGCATCAAACAACCCCCCCCCCTTCAGTATATACTAGAGCTGAGGATATAAATAGGTATTGACAATGTTAAAAAATCTTTAAGAAACCTTATGCACATATATATATGTACATGAGGAAAAATATAGGGCAAAAATATCATTGAGCAGGCCTGGTGTATAGAATATAGTGTGCAGGCATAGAGGATATAGGAATCATGTAAGGTAGATAGGTAAAGAGGCTGCAGAAGATAGAAAAGGCCGAGGAAGATCAAAATACTGAACAACTGGCTGTTATGTCCAAAAGCTCAAAATGGCTGAATTATGCATGATCGGTACCGAACAATAGTAACGTCCTATATAGCTCTATGCCTATATATTGTATCCTAACATAAATATATATGCTAAGTTAAGGTGCTGGCACTATGTAGGGTTGTTAGTTCATGATATCTGCAGTGGACGGGTCATACTGAGAAGGGGGGGGGCAATTACAGCCTTTTCGAGGTGGATTGGTGCATATGATGGCTTCACATGAGTTACTCAACTAGCTAGTATGCGCATATTGTAGAGCATATTCAAGAGTGTCAGGAAACAATTTATCCGGTCTGTAGAGGAAGTCTGGCCAGCGTAGTATCTCGGGATATGTGTCATGGCAGGGGTGTTGACATGGATCATAGCACCGCCATGGATCATAGCTAGGCCAAAAACTGTAATCTTTGTGTACAGCTCGAGCTCATATTATCCCTCTATAAATTGTTGAACCGGTGTCAAATGCAAAAAGTGCCAAGCCCCGTACAACTTTTTGGTCTCCATCATAGTCATGAATTTAGTTTGTATGATATCCCTCGTGACCAATTTAGGTCGCTCTGGCTGCTGGGGAGGGGCTAGTGCAAGCCAGACTAGGCAACACCACAGTAAAACATACCCCCCTCTCTTTCCTTAATTATACTGGCAAGCTACTCACCTGAGGGCCAAGGGTAGTGATAGTTCCCATTGCGGGAATTCGGGTAATCGGCACATGCACAAAAACACTAACTAGTTTTTCAATTTGACCCTCTATGCTCTTTCACATCTAGGGGTAACTGATTGTGATAAATTGGTGACCTGATAAATATATGTTGGCACCTAGACTCGGTAGTAGGGAGTCAGAGGAAGGATTGAGATACAGACAACTTGGGTTTAAATTTAAGGCCACCGGAACTGACAATTCTGAAACTGATTGGCGTGATAGTGAGAGAATACTGAAGTGGGTGGAATCCTACAAACACGGTTTAATCATGATACGCAAGCTTTCACTAATACATAACCTGAACGCCATAGTACCGGTAAGAACGACACAGAACTTTTTTGGTATTTTCGACCACCCACACATACACAAGCAGGTATTGCCAACGGCGATACAACTCCACAGCGCAACACAACACAACACACCGTCCTCGCAAGGTACACTCAATGTGCTCACACTCGCACCTCCGTTAGAGTATGTACATGTAACATATACAGGGCAACCTCCCCAGCCAAGTAGCTCAAAGCGTTTAGCAACCAACACCCTTATCTTCAGCACCAAATCACACCACCACCACTACCACCACAACCACCGAATCCACCATCATCATCATTATCATCATTATCATCATCCTACAGGCTTTTCAGTATGAGCAACGAAAAGGCTCTCAAATGGTATGATAAAAAAAAAGCCCTAGAGGCACATCAGGTGCGCGATTATAGAGAGCTAAAGAAGCAAACTAGCTAAGTACATACATTGAATGTAGATGATGACATAGCAGACGGCATTAAAGCGAGTTGATATGCAGCCATAAAGATAGCCAACCCCGCGCCTACCTACGCACGCAATACATGGAAAGGTGAACATGCAACGAACAATAACGTAAACCACCCGGAAATATGCGAGCAAAAAAAAAAAACAGCCATGATACTAAAACCACCACGTGAGGGATTGCATGTGAAGCCATAGGCGCGTCCCATATTAGCAAAGAGAAAAGAAATAAGCAACATTACAGGGGAAAAGTCCAGAAATCCATGATTTTTTTCCAACAAAGGAGAATAAACAAAAACAACAAGCAATACTTTTGTTATCCTCAAAGAAACTTTTGCCTGAAAACTTTTTGTCTGTAAAGGAAATCGCAGATTAGGTCTTCAGGGTAACAACTCAATCGTGTTGTGTTTGACATCCCGTTGCAGTCGTCAATCTCGTCTCTGAATTCAACAATAAAAGCGGAAATTTAGCAAGGGATATCAGGGTAAACGTGGTAAATGTGATGATTTAAAATCAATCAAATGTAGGGCATGTCCTCAAAGGAAATCTAGTATCAAAATCTGATCCAAGAAAACCTAAATTTGCCGTGATCCGTAAGGACGCACTGAAAACTCCACAAAATATTTGCCACCCACCGCCGCTAATTATCAATCAAGATTCAACCCTCCTCCTGTCGTGGCCCTGCGCAAAGGAGAAACCCTTCAGGCTTGTTTGGAGAGCGAAATCCATTCGAGATTAGGCGCGGACAATCAACCTGACTGGCTTGTACCTGGCACCCGTTACTCCACAGACTCCGCACTTGGCTCCTTGGTTCACTTCTTTGGTGACAGTTCGGTACTTCGATACATGCTCTGCAGTTTGGGACTCCAACTCCGGAGAAGATCCAATCTTCATCTCACTCAAACCACCATCACCCTCGAGTTCAGAAATTTCAGGTGATGGGACACACTGGTAACAAAATCCGTTGATGCACTCGGTACACGCGAACGCCATGGAAATTTCAACGTGTACCTGGCATAGCGAGCATTGGATCTTTGGTGAATACTGTACATTCTCCGCACGAGGGGAGGATGGCTTGGAATACGCAGGTGTCGATGCATGGGAGGTTGCGTTGGAAGAATTGAGGGACGCCAGAGACGTGCCATTGAGGATGGGGGAGATGGTTGTGGAGGTATAGCCCGAGTAATGCTGATAATGGCTTCCATATGGGTGTTGCTGATGATACATATTGGTCGGTGGTATATACTGGTGTTGAGTATAGACATAGTTCTGCATGTAGTTTTGCGGATGAGTATGGTGCTGGTTCTGAACATGTCTCTGTTCCCGGTATATCTGGTTGAGGTCTGCTTCTGCTGTGGCTACATCGATCATCATCTTCAACGGGGCTGGAAGTTCAGGTCCATATGGATTTATATTCTGTCGAGGGACACGTAACTCTCCAGTTACGTGGGGAAGGACGGATTGAGAGAGTAATGGGGATTTCTTCTGCTCATACTTTATCAGAACAATTTCAACAGTATCTCTATGGGAGACTTACTTTATTCTCCTCGGCCGCCGCTCCTGCAGCCTCAAGCAAATCATCCCACCTCGACCCACCGATGGGCATGCTCACTCTTACGCCGCCAGCTGACATAGGACCCACTGGCATGCACTGCCTATCAGGTTCAAAAGGGATGGTAGTATTCAGTGAAAGACCTCGATTGGTTCGTACTCCAACAGCCACTGCAGCCGGTTCATTACGGTCACCGACAGAAAATGAAAAGGCCCTTCGCAACTGTGGTACTCCAAGGTGTGCGTCTGATACGTGTTGTGGTTCTTTGCCCATAGAGCCCAAGATCAAGCCAACTTCCTCTGAACCCAATTCATCGCCTCTGTGCGCCTGCCTGTTCCAATTTCGGAAGTCACCAGTCCCATGATGGACTATGTAGTGCTGTCGTGGTGTCGGTTCGGTATCAACATCCATCATGTCAACCCCAGCAGCAAGTGAAGATACCAGCGCGGTGCCACTGGTTTTCTTATCGACAGTCCGCCTTCTGGCTGGCAATTTGCGAGGAGATGATTTCGTCTTGCTTCCTGACGAGCTCGATGACTTCTTTCGTGACGAGGTACACTTGGTTTTTGGAACTGAGGTAGCCTTATATGATTGTGCTGGAAAAGATGGTGTTGAAGAAGCTAACAAGGGTGGTGAGGAAGGAGAATGTGTATGATCAGATTCGGTATCCTAGTCACAACTTAGTCAGAATGAATGTTCAATCACTCGGCAGCCATCGCAAGGTCAGGGAACTAGTGGGCATATGCATGAAGCAATACTTCTACCCGAATGACCTAATTCATGAGAGTGTGATAATCAAGTATCAATTATCATGTATATACTGCACAGTAGGAATCTTAATCATGGAGCGTAATGAGCAAATGCATGTCATCCCACCAATGACGTCTAGATCTACACGCCCAAGGGACCTGCATGTCTTTATTGCTTTTTGTTCGTTCGCATCACATGATTGGACATTACACATGCAGTAATGCTTACCCAGCTTCAAGTAATATACGCGAGATGGACCGGGGAAAAGCAGTATAAGGACCAGACTTTGGAAAAGGAAAGAGCTTACAGTCTCAGATGGCACACTTTGTTGAGGAATGTTTGCCACCAGTTCCTTGGGCTCGGCCATGGTTGGAGTGGTAACTTTGCTATGTGATTTGGGAGAACAGCTATGGGAAGACATGCCTTCCACGAGATCCTGATCGTCTGAAGAGGGTTTGGATTTTGGGGCTGGTGGGGGAACAGTTATAAGTAAGCTCTCAGTACCACAGGCCCAGCAAACTTCTGAGGCGGCTTGCACTCACCTTTTGCTCTTGATCTTTGACCAGAACCAGCTGTGGTTCTCCTGGGCGTACCTCCATTCATACTTGATTGTGTTCCTCCTGTACCACCTAGGCCTTCATAAACAGCAGTCCCCCTTGGGACTGGAGACGTTTGGATCATCTTGAGAAAACTTTCTGCACTGGCAGGCAGCTTGGGTATCCAGTGTTCGGGGTGTGCCCGCCTGATGTGCTCGCAGATACTTCTGTAGGCGAAGGTCTATGCCAGTGATTCAACTGTTAGTAGGAGTCTAATTGGGGCCCAAGACGGTAAGACACCACAGAACTGGAGCAATTCTTCGTCTCATGGCCATCAAAACTGTCACGCGTAGGTGGAGAAGAACTTACCCCAGAGCACTTTTTTCGGCAGGCTGACCCATCTGGATTAGGTAACGGACACACGACGTCTGGCCTCAACTGCTTGGGGGCAGCCATTGATGCCGGCATTGGAATGGTCGCGGGAGGTAGGTCAGATGTTGATGAGATTGCGCCCACAGCTTGTCCTATGGTGGTAGACATGGCAACGGTGTTCAGCAGTGGTGAGATGAACGCTGATGTAATACCTTGCTCGGGAAGCTGGCTGTTATGTGTTGAAAGCAGATCGGTCACCCGACCCATGCCCACCACAGGCATCATTGAGGTCGACAGTTTGGCGGTTACCGCGGCTGGCTCGTATGGTGCAGTGACAATGTGCTATAGATATGGAGTATCGTCGGCAAAGGACAGTTCGAGTTGCGTTTCGTGTGTGGAATTTTGAACAAAGAGCTGTGTGTGGCTTGCGAGGTGTTCGGGGGGTGGGGGGGGGAGATGTGGGTACAAGATGAGGAGTACGGCACTTTTTCTTTGCGAATCTTGTGGAAGAAGAAAGGTTTTGTTCAGAGCTGGAGGGGGGACTGCTAGGGGGCCTGGGCGGAATTTTTTCACAACATTTTGTGGAGGTCGGGTTGGGACTAGCGGCAGAGCTCAGGAGGGTGGAGAGCAGCGCAGCGACCAAGCTATCTAGGTAGCTTTCCATCTGCCTGCGTTCTACAGTACTCAGCTGCACCACACTCGACTCTCAGCACTTAGCCGGCTCGATGCTGGTACCTTCTGCCTTGCTCTCCTGTGTCCCCTAGCAATTACCAGGTCTGGAGCTGTATGGTAAACAAATATTCATAACTGGATGGATGTATCGCGTGGTTCAGTGGCCCTTGAGCCGGGGTACCTAGCGAACAACGTTATGCTTTTCGTTCTCCGCTTTTTCGTTCTTTGCAGAGCGGAGTCGTGAGAAACATAGTCTGCCGGCAAAAATTTAGTTTTAGCCAGACGAAGTTTCAACTTGGTCAATTTGAACTCTAAGCTTGGCCCGTTTCTCAATTTGAGGAGGATAATTATGTAGGTAGGTATTATTGTTTTACTCGCCAAATTCTGACAGCCCACAATTTGTTTCCAGCAAAAAGCAGCATGCATTGTTGTTGTCGTGCGATTTTGCAGGCTAACTAAACACCGGCGAAGAATTATTGAAGAGCTACTTAGAAAAGTTAGAGCCTCTTGAACCCATTTTACGGTACCGGTATCGCAGTGTGACGTCTACCTAAGCTACAAGCACCGACCAACAACAACTTTTCGAAGTGTAGAATCTATGATTTTAACGTTTTCACGTCGGAACTCTGCTATCAATGGCCTTATTAGAGTTTCCTGGTAGAGAATCCTCGACCCTACTGCCAGTTGGTTAGATAGGATGGAGGACAAGAAGCTAGCCGTCAAGAACAAACAAATTACAACTCAATAATAATAATAATAATAATAAGTTACTTGTCTGGTTGGCACCTCAATAAGCTTGCTTTGTTTAGCCTTGAGCCCTTGGCGCGGGTTGTGTATCCCGCATAAACTAGCTCCAGAGGCTGACCAATCTACTCTCACTAAATACAAGCTCCAGCAAACGACCCCAACCATCGAATCAATGTGGGCTAGTCTAACTTGTACCTATTCCGGTTACTCTCATGGTATGAAGTTGTTGCAGCTGCAGGATGGCCTAGTTAAGGGAAAAAAGAAAGGAAAAAAGCTCCCTGAAACTCACTGATGGAATTCAAAGTGCAGAGGTACCAACATTTTGCATCTTGCTGCTTTTAAACCTGTTAAGTTTGGGGCAGGGGTAGCTCCACGGTCGGCTGCTCTCGATCAAGAGTCCGAAACTAAACCAGATGTGGAGAGAGCTCACACTAACTCGGCAGAGTTTCAAGTACAGCAAAGTTTGTTGCAATCGGATCATGCCCTGATACGACCAATTGAGTTTTGCTCAAGCTTGAGCGCAATACTCTACAGCACATTGATAAATCCCTTTCAAGATATTCCACAGAGGTGAATGTGCAATCTGCAAATCTAAGATCAACCCTGGTTGGTAGAATTTTCATAGGTGGACCTAAATCACCAAGGCCAGAACAACTGCCGAGCTCCCAATGGATATATAACCCGAGTGCCTCCACCGCAAGTACCAAAGCTGGAGCTATATTAAGAAACCTTTATTCATGCAGTAATCAGAACTGTTGTATGGACAATTCTTTTCTCACAAAGCCTAGAGCAGTGTCCGAAGTGTATGCTTCAGTGCATGCGTCTTGTGAGAACCCTGAGATATGATGTAAAGCATGTCAAAACCTGCATTCGCATTGGCCACCTATATCATTCCTACCTGTCCCAGTTTACGCTCGAAAACACGTGATCTGCAGGGTGGAATCCTCAGCGCAGGGCGAGCTGAGCTTTGGCATGTGTAGTACAAGCGGCTCGAAGAGCGGAGCGACGGAGCTCTTCTAGAAGCATGTAAGGATTGTGAAAGAGTTTGCAGAAGGTAGGACAACTTGAGTATGGTGAGGTCTAAAAGTTCCTCAATAATTCGCTCGGCGCGGCACTGGCATTCCATTATTACTAAGACCCTGTTAACAACCTTAGGACTGAGCTGGTATTTTGATGCTCCTTCAGAATCTACGAAACATCGGTCCCGTGTCGAAAACAAGACATCTTTCACAGGGAGCTACATCGTATATGCAGCATTATCACCAACAGGTCGTTTACGTACCAAACCCAACCAGCAAAAGCTATTTTCTCAACTTTTTGTGTTTTCTGAATTCCCGTTTAACCTGCGCTAGCCGGGGCAAAAAGAGGTAGTAAGCATCGCAGCTTTCCCGAGATTGAATGCACAGGGTTTATCCCTCACCGTCTCTGGAGAGGACATCCCTAAGCAGTCATTCCGATTTGTGGTCTTATGGCACGGCTAATGGGCCACTAGTTAGCCCCACGCGCAATGCAACAGAAGTTTCGAAATAACGACAGCTCAACAAGGTTGAAATTATGTGCATACTGAGTACATATGTATGTATGTACTCTCGAAAGAGCTCTTGGGTGTCTGGGGAACACATCAAGTGGATTGCGTTGTTAGATCCTCTCTCGGCATTGCCTACCTATGTGCCAACCACACTAGTTTCCTGTTCAATTACTGCCTACCTACTTAGGTAAGTAAGCAAAGCATCTGAGGGACCATAAGGTAGTCTGGTTGCACGAGATCGGGATCCTTCCGATCGGTCATATTTTCCTATCATACTTAAGTATGGGGGACGCAAATTATCAACTCAACCACTACATAAAACCATATAACTCACTAGCCTAAGTTGCAAGAACCTTCGGAAAAGATAATTACTAGTCTGGTTGGCATATAATTACACTAGAGGATAATTCGCGAATTAGATACTTGATAACCAACTTGATACTTAATACTTTGAGGAGTCACCTGCTCTCGGGTGCTGGTTATCCGCGAAAACCACATCGATTCTGTCACGTGAAGATACGGAAACCCAGCTCCTCATTTACTATAGTTGGAAGATATAAGAATGTACGTACGTACAGTTATGTTGTTCCCCTAGTCTGGTTGTTGTTCTCCTACTAAGTACGTTTGTAAGATATATGTACTCCGTACAACAGAGACACAAGACTATACACATGATATATATATTTCTAATATGCACTCGCCTTTTCTGTGGCATTTCGCGTAATTGGTCCTTTAAATTGCTCATGGAGCGGTTTTGTCCAGCTTTGCATTATCTCAGAAGGTAACTCCATATTGATCTACAAGTTTTGCTGCAGGTCGATGATAAGCTATCGTCATGACCCTCAGATACAACATATATTTCCGGCGAACAGACATACCTATCACGTGAATGGTTCTGGGAACTGTTGTCATTGGCCAGGTCGAGCATGGCGGACGGACGACACCCTGACAGATAAAGCACACACGTCCTTCTAATTTCCCAACTTTTCCTTTTTCCCCTATCGCAACTCGTAACGAGTTCAGGATCGACTTCGAGTTCACTCGATCAACATCACGTCAAGAGGAATACCTTACAACATCGACGTCGACTGCAGGTTCCAGCACGTGCGGGAATTGTACAGGGGTAGCTTCGGAAGGTTTCATGGTGAGTCATGAGTTAACTGCGTTATGTTTATAATTTCTTCAACTGCTCTCCATCTCCATGTCTACTGGCGCGAAGCCCTAACAAAAATGCAAAGACGCTTTGTCGGGATCCGTCAACACTCCAAACCGGTCTCGAGTTTTACTACTCGACAGTATCTGGATCGGCGTACCAACAACATTAGGACTTCCGCAAAACACGGAAGCCCACCGAGGCAGCACGATAACGTATATACGATGCCACAATATCGAAGCCAGTTCAATCTGGGCTGACGCTGTAATATAGGATTAGAGTAGCTATCGCAGTGTTTGCTGGAGGGCTATACCGACGTCCATTCACGTAATCTCGAGAACCACCCAAGCTCACCACCAGGTTACCCGAAACGAACCAAGCAGGGCCACAACATTCAACATGTGTATGATTTCCATCAATCACCACCCGTCTTGCAAATGTACCTACTACATCCTTGAGCATGACTGCGGTGCTTCATCATCCTCTCACCCATCATGTGTACAATTTAAGTCATTCCCAGTCTCACGATGGTCGAATAAGACTTCTTATATCAGGAAACTTTCAGGGGACTGTGGAGCATGCTCTGGTGCTGGTGACTCAAGCGACGTGCTGGCACGAATCAATGTCATGGCAAGTAGGCCTTCAACCGCAGAGGTGGGCCATAGTTCGAGGATAACTACCTCATTAGCTAGGTGGAGACCTGATACAGGACTGAGCGTCCACACCGAAGGTAGTATGGACAGCGTAAGCTCACAAACGAGCGTCAACAGCAACTTCCAAATGGATGGCCTCAGTCGGAGCGTCAGTATGGGAATACAGACATTCAATGATCATGAGCGAAAGTCTGCTGAGGTGAGTGGGAGCCGTCCTGCTGGGTCCAAGAGCACCAGGAAGGCTACACATGCATCCCCATTCCAAGATAGGTTTACCCGCCCTGAGATGGAATGGAGACGAACTGAGCTAGCCGACCTCGACCATACTGAATCTGTCTCTTGCTGGATCTCGTGAGCTGGCCGCGTGGCCCGGGCTTATAAGCGTTCACATGGTACCTGACCTGTGTCACTGAATAATGGTTTGCTTTGCACGCCTACCTTTCAAGCCAAAACTCCTCTCAGCCGTTTTGTTGAATAGTCTCAAAACACCACTGGCGTAATTTGTTTTTAAATTCCTCTTCAGCCTTTATAGCACTGACAGCGTCATTCCTCCTATCTCTGGCTTCAGCTTTATGTTTTGGTATCTTTTAGCGTGTTCCACATCGTATCATCTCTCTAGGTCTAGCCTGGCTGTTACTTCTCGTCAATTTTAGTCTTCTCGTGTCTGCGCGCATCTCATACCTAATTGGTCGTTAGGTTTGTTACTTGCACATTTCGTTTAATGGGTCCTTTGCCATCTGATTTGGGATTGGTGGGAGTTTATCTCTTTCCATGGAGTTGATATCATCTGCGGTTTTACATACATATACCTCCCTGGAGGGCCCGGTTACAAATGTTCGTACTACTTTGCTGGCGCTGGGTTCTTTTCTCTTCTAGCGTGCTATGTATACCTATTATTATATGTGTTGACCGCAATTCCCTTATTACTATCCTTTTTGCCTACCAGGAAAGAAATGACAAACAGTGTCGAAGCAAACTTTTTTCTAAAAAAATTTTCTTTACGAGACCTATGTAATGGCTAATTGGCTGTATGAGAAGTTCGTCTTTGTCAAGCTATGGAATCGGCCCGAGGGCAATATGGTATTTAACAATATCACACCTCCATCGAATCATCAGGGTGGAACAATCTATAACCTCGCCTAAGACTGTTCTTTCTTACTGTCCTTATTCCAGTTGTCCCCACTGCTGTTCTAACTAACGACTGCGACACTCTGATGTATCCCATGAAAAGCATCTGCACTGGAAACCCAAAAATCCCTTACACCTTCCTACACATGGCGGTTGTTTATTGATGATAATACCAGGTGCCTAACAAAGAATAAGTAACCCGTTAGCCCTAGCGTGCACACGAAGAAACGGTTGAGATGTTATCAATCAGGATTGCTGGGAGCCTTCAGAAAGTGGGCTTTTTTTCTATTTACATTTTTGCAGAATAAGTCACATACAGCTAATATGGAATCGAATACG
Source organism: Terfezia claveryi (assembly GCA_015179025.1). Lineage (NCBI taxonomy): Eukaryota > Fungi > Ascomycota > Pezizomycetes > Pezizales > Pezizaceae > Terfezia > Terfezia claveryi. Next base: position 76,743 of record WHUX01000097.1, read on the forward strand.
TTAATTTTTATTTTCATTAAATTATCATGTATTTTTTCGACGGAAAACTTAGGGGTTATATTATTTACCTACGAATGGGCATCCTTTGTTTCCAACGGCTTTCCAAGCTGCATTGGATGTGCCGGTCAGTGATAGAATTGTTATGGCGGCTATGATGTAGTGCTTGATGAGAATCATCACAGTTTAATGGTTGGATACTAAACGGGCTTTTTCTTTTTTTTTTTTTTTTTCTTTTTTTTTTTTTTTTGGTCCAGGGTTAATGACGGTGTAAAAACGAAAATCCTGGAGACGAGATATGGAGTTTAAAGGCTTAGGGACTTGGGGACTTGGGTAGATGTTGAATTGGCCGATATATATGCACAAACAATCCGTCTGGAAGAAGGAGAAAGAGAATGGGATTTATACTTAGCTGGACCACGCTACGATAGACATGATCCTTCCGTCCTACCAATGAAACCCCCCCCCTTCCCCCCTACCTAACTAGATAGACTACCTGAGGCCAGCAGTACACGCACCAAAAAAACATGTAAGCCTTACAAAGTATGTACTGTACTGGCATGGCGCACAGGGCAGTAACTTTGCGTGTTACTGTAGTTTCCGCTCGGTTCGGAGACCTTTTTCTGCCAATCATTTAGATAGAATACGCGGGGTGATACATACATAAACTTCTTTCATAACCACCCTTTTGCGCCTGTACAACAATTTGGGATTGATAAAGACGAACGTTAACTCGGGTATTTTACACTCATGGCTGACTCGCTTAAAGCTTTGGGAGTTGCTCAGCTTGGGAGCCTGGGACACGAGATGGCGGCCACTACATATATATTATCTATATATATGTAATAATAACAGGCAACTGCCTGTAGTTATGCCAGACGAAATCTTGGCCTTGGGCAAAGCTCCACACACACACACTCTCTCTCACATACACAGACACACAAAACATGATTTCATAAAGTTACACACACATACCTATATATATATATGAGGGTGAAAGCTCGCAAGAAGTTACCTATCACACACGCGGGATATATATCTGGGTGTAAAACATAACAACCCATCATCTGGAAAGGGGAACACACACACATACACACTACCACTACTACTACTACTACTACTACTAACTTGACTAACCAACAATCAAGAGCGCTCTGGTATCGTTTCATTTTTGGTTTTTTTTGTTATATAACCTGTAGATATTGCGCTATCATTATATCTGAATGCTATAATAATAATAATAATAATAATAATAATAATCTTACTCGATTATGTTACTAAAGTCACCTAGTTACATATATAATGTAATGTATGTACATACATATCATGTACTGTAACTGTACGTACATAAGTAAAAAAAATAATTAAAAAAAAAGCAAGCAAGTTGCCCTTGGTTTTTAAGTGTGAAAGTGGGGAAATGGATAATTCATCCATTGGTTTTTGTTTTTGGTTGGAATTATTGGAGCTCCTCTTGGGTTAGCAACAAGAAATGTTAACCTAACGATCTCTTTAAATGTATATTATATATATAACCTATCCAAGCCAGACCCCCACAACCATACCACGAATCCGAGAACTTAACGTTACCTAACCTAACCCAGTTAAAATCAAAACCAGACTATCCAGCGCCCCATCAGAAGGGCTTTTCTTCCAAGAGGAAAAATTATCTGAATACCCAAAGTTTGTTTCTTGATTTGGAAAGGAGGACCTACTGTATATAGGGGCGGTCATCTGGGCCTTTGAAGATTTAGACGACTACATATGCGTGCTAAGGGGGAGGAGATATCAATTGCATTTACCCTGAACTCGATCATTCCCTATAGATAGATGGAAGGTTATTAATTTAAAAATTAGAGTACGTGAAGATGACGGTGCAGGCAAGGGCGAGGACTCTTGAATTTAATCCTCGGCATGGAAACCCAGGAGGTACAAGCCTAGGAAGGGGACAGAGAAGTTCGTTTACCAGGTATTACCTCCAATCAGCCCAAAGGCTCTCTTTTGTCTTCCTCTCCTCCATCACCCCACTTACGCCTCTGCGTCGTACCCTCTCAATTCTTACGATGAACCAACATGGATTAATCTCGCAACTGAGGGCCGAGAATACCTAGGGAGTCTGAGGAGATAGGGGATCTAGACTATAGCGGAAGAAGCTTAAGAAGGAGCAAGCGGAAACGACTAGACGATGTATTTGATAGATAAATTCTGTGCACAACGAGGCAATTCGGTAGATTTCATGAGCCTAGATGGACTCGAACTTAAATGACGATCGGTGGTTGCTGATATGTAATGTCCCCAAATTTTATCCTTTGAAACCCTAGGTAGTAAATATAGCTATCCTCCCATGTATGTATAAACCCTAACTATCCTCCCATTCAAGTTCCCGGCTCGGCATCTAATTCCATAGTATCCATCAAGATGGAAGAAAAGGAGGGTAGTATGTATGCATGTATATAAAGTCAACAAAAGAAAAGTACCTCATGAGAGAAGGAAGTCCGGGTTGGATGTGGTGAATAAAAAGGAAAGTAATTCTAGCCAAGGAAAATTTTCCGGGTCACTGGTGTAATAGAATTACCACTAGAAGGTAAGGTAAGTATACATACCGAAAGAAGCGAAAAAAACGATCAAAGGGATAATGAAAAAATGATCACAACCCAAGATAAATGCGACATAAAGCACAAATGGTAGCTGCAGATTCGACAAAGAAGATTCGTCACAGCAAGGTATCAAGTCAGATCTCAATCAATCACAAAGCAACAAATGTATCAAATGAACGCCTGAACAAGGAAATAAATACCAAACCAGATCCTTCCCCGAATCACATTAAAGTATCCCCTCACTGACAACAGATTCTTGGGGACAACCATGACCAGTGCCAATCATTTTCTACCACCAAATAGGCCCTTAAACCACTTCCTTCCTCCTTTGGGTGGCGACCCAACCGTCTCGTGTTTATGTGCCTCTTCAGCATGAGTGGCTTGCGCTTTTGGAGCGGTGTATTTGCGGGCACCGAATATATGATCAATTTCATTTGAAAGTTCTGATTCGAATGATAGTGGTGGTAGGTAGGGCTTCTCCGTAGTCGGTGATGAGCTAGGGGAGGCACGAGTGACCGACCTCTGCTTCCCAGTGTTATTCTGAGCTTGTAGAGTGGAAGACGCGGTTGAGATGAGGGACTTGACTTGGACAATCGGGGATAAAGGCACAGAAGAGGATGATTGGGGTGGCGGTGGAGATTTTGTAGCATGTCTGGATGGAGGTGGAGATGTTGGTGTGATAAGCGGAGGTGCAAAAACCGCTTTGAGATCCCGAGCAGATGACTGAGGCGCAGTTGGCACAGATAATGTTGATTTAGAGCCGGCAGTCGCCACTTTGGGTTGCTGCGTAACAGGAATACCTGTGATTAATGCCAATATCTCTGGTGATACCGCTGCTCGTAAAGAGGAATCACCCCTATGAGGTTGGGCGATTGTAGCACTTGCAGCCGTTATATCTGTCTTGGGGGTGTCGGCGACTACTGCTTGAACAACTGTAGAAGGAGCCGTAGCGCTCGTTGGAGGCGGTTTCCGCGAAGGGCTCTCCGGCCTTGGAGAGGAAATGAGAGGGGCAGACACAATAATTGTAGTATTGGTTGAGCTATTGACAGCGGTCTTGGTGGAACTCTGAAGTGGCAAGGGCTTAGGCGTAACCAGCACTCCCACCTGCTTTGGTTCGGCTTTAGTTTGCGGAGGTGATAAAACTGGCTCATTCTTGGGAAGGACACTGGGCTCAATCTTTGTTTCTATCACAAGATTCCTAGAGGAAACCCTGAGAGGATACTCCGGTTTCTTGTTGTGTACTTCGACTGCTGTTCCAATTACTTTCTGGCCGCCATTCGATCCCACATGTGAACTTGCAGTCGCAAAAGAGTTGACAATCTCTTCGCTGCTAGTGGACACAACAAGTGGAGGCTGCATAGTGGAATTTACAGGCCTCACTGATAATCTGTCATGCTGAACTGAGAAAGGCGCCGGTGATTGCTTTCTCCTTTGGTTTAATATCGTAGGGGTAATATTGTCCCGGAATACGTCTACCTTATTTGGAGGATCACTCTGCGTTTTCTGGGCTTCTATCTTCGCTGGAGGAAGATCAAACTTCGCCCTTAGGGTCTCCTTGATATCTTGTTGGGTACCCATCTCCCCCCCCAACTTTTCAGATTTGTCCCCAGATAAGAACTCCTTAGGAGCCTCCGCGCTATTTCGCTCTTGCTCCTGGCTTTTTTCCTCTAAAATCTTCGCCCTCAGGGCTTTGAGATCAACTTTCAGGGTACCCACACTTCCCCCCTTTTCTCTGAGGTGATCCTCTTCCTCCGCAAGCGTGCATCGACAGTCTGCACAAACCCTCAACGCACACCAGTTGCACAACCACAGCCAATGCTTTCCTGCCACAGTCGGCCCCGATTCAACCTTTTCCCCACTTGGGCCTCCATAGCCACAGCACATCATGCACCCCACTCGGTGTTGCCAATTCGCTGTTCTTCGCATTACACTATCTCTTCCTGTCTTGCCGTGGCCCATCATACATTGCTCCATCACCAGGTTGATATCCTTCGTATAGCAAATCTCCTTTACTGGCCCAGGCATAATCGGGGCAGATACTTGAATATGTTGTGCAATCACGTGATTCGAATTACCGTGGGTTGACGAAGCTGAAGACGCTGTGACTGGGGTTGCAGGCGTGGAGATAGGTGAAGGAGGAGAAACACCACTATGATGTGGATCTACCCTTTGATATGGTGGGGGGCGGCGGAAATATCCATGGTTTTGTCCATTTCCTTGCCAGGGTTTATACGTTTGTCCTGAATTTACTTCGGAAAGAGTGCTGCTTTTGTTAGCTATTTCTAACTCTTCATCATGCATACTTTCCGCATCACTACTCTCGTGATCTTCTTTAGAATTTGAGCGAGACTGTGGCGTTGGTGTCAACGATGGTGTGGGTAGTGCAGTGGGTATCGTGGGTTGTTCTTGTGGCTGTTGCGAATCAGGTTTTCGGCCAGGATTGGCATTATCTGAAGTGGATAAATTATCCGAGGTTGGGAAAGCAGGCATTTCTGGGTTAGGATGACGATTAACATTTTCACTCACCCTTTTTGGAGCGCGTCGATCTTGAGATGGTGGCCCCACATCAGGGCCTCTTGATCCAGTTGGGTGAGGGTGATAAGGTGGTTGGAAGGGTCTAGGACTTTGCATCCTCGGTGGCTGACCTCGACCCATTGGGTAATGAGATGGTCCTTCAAAATTAGAAAGTTGAGGAGACAGCCGGCCGTCATGACCCTGGTTGTTTCGAGGTCTTCCATTCCGAAATGCAGGTGGGTACTGTGAATAGTTGTTTGAATCCATCAATTGATTCTGGTTGCGGACAGATTGTGCAGACGGTTTGTACATGCCTGTAGAGGTTAATTAATTTTTTTGGCCTCTTTCTTAAGGAGGACGCTTACTTGGAATTCGTGGAATTGGGGGTATGTTTCCCCCTCTCCGCTGCGTAGTTCCATGGCCCATATTGGAATTCAAGTTTCCATCTAAACCCACCATACCCACCCCCATTCCCACTCTTCCAGGCCCTCGATTTCCAAGCATCACACTATCGATGTTGTTAGTATTATTCCGCATATTGTGAGAACTAAGTCCACCATGGTTTTAGTGATTTGTGTGTTTCTCAGGTATGACGCCTGGTAGGGAGTATTTCCATACCTTCTTCTTTCACTAGGCTCTAAGTGAGGACCCTTAAAGCTACGGGGAGAAGGTGGTGCACCATCTCCAAAACCCTCCGGTGAATAATCTAGTTCGCTTGTCATGCTTTGACTTCGTAGATATGCGCGCGTGGAATTCCGCGACAGGTTTCTGAGTGCAGGTGTGCCCTGACGAGAGTACAAATCTACCATATTAAAATTATCTGCGTTATCGATTGGGTAAGGGGATGCGGGCCACTGGTGGTGATTTTGTAGTGAGGCATACGGTCCATAGTATGGGGATGGTCCGCAATCTGGCCCTCGAGATGGAATTGGAGAGGTTGTAGATTTACGGAGCTGTTGCTGATAATCCTGCTGGGGAGTACGGCTAGGCGGGAATGGCGATGTTGGTCGATTGGCCTTGGATAGACCACGCTGGGGATTTGGCGGAGGGTTGACTCGCTGTGGCGGAGGCACTCTGATCGGCGCTGGTAATTGGCTGGGTTTGCTATATTCAGATGGAACGGGCCGATCGTGACCTCCGGAACCAACCACACCTCCGTCAACAGCTCCACCGGTTGGCGATAGTGGCTTGCTTGCAGCATTTTGGCTATTTTCACCACTACGACTCCCGGTCCTGGATGCGGCAGGCGTTCGGGACAAGAGACCTCTCATTTTTGAGGAGCCTGAGTCGACTGCAGGCGATGTTGACGGAAGACGAGCAGCGCTCCTCGACGGGAGGATTCTGAATCTTGAAGAAGTTGACGGAATGGGGCTGCCGACGCTCTCTGGGGCTGTTTGAGATTCTTTCTTCTTCTTTCCGGAGAAGCTCCTGGACAGAAAACTGGGCATTTTAAAGAGACTGTAGCCCTTCCGGCCGTTTATAATATCCGGGAGTGATGTTTGCCCCACCAGTTTCACTTCCCTCCCCTTAATGGCTTATGATGCCGGCGGAACAGAGATGAGACAGGGCCGAATACGAATGCTGTGCCACTGTACTCAACGCCGGAAGCCAGGAGAAGTGTGGAGAGGTCTGAAGAATGCGGCGTCGAAGCCACGATGTTGTGAGCACCTTTTTTTTTCCCTATCTTCTGCTCTGAAGGCTTCTTCCTCTGTCCAGCGAGAGAAATTTAGAGTCTGTATACAAGAGAATTGGCTGCCGCCGGTGTGGATTGGCTGTATAAAATAAGTGAGCTCGTGTGCCAGCTTCAATGCGAGGTAAAGCTTAAAGGAACTGAGGTCGATGTAGAGCCTTCACCACCTCCACCTCCTCCACCTCCAGCACTTTTGTGGACCGCCGGGGGGGCAGGGCTGCCGCCTCTGCACTCTCCCTGTTGCGTTTCTCTCTTTCACGCAATTCTGTTGGAATACGCTCTCAGCCATAGGGAGAGCCGTGCCGCAGCAGGAGCATGGGAGATATAGAGAAAGTGGAACAAACGAGACCGAGTTCATACATACCTTTGCAAACTGAATGAAGTCAACTGTCCTGGACCTAAGCATTCAGCAGATTCTGATTCAATGTATCTCAGACCGAGAAACAATAACTCAAGTCTTGATAATGACCTGGGGATACTGGAATACCAGGTGCTATAGAGCCCCATGGAGAAGCGTCCAGTATCAAGACCAAGGCTGCAAGAAATAGGCCAGCAAGTATAAAGCACACACACACAAAACACGCACACCGGGCACGGAGATAATAAATCACAACCGATTGAGCGAGGGTATTGAACGTCAGGCGAGGCTGAGGGCTGTGCTGGTCGCGCTGGTAGTGCTGTATACGACGGATTCGTGTCCCCCGGCCACAGCGTTGAGGAAGCGAAAGGAGATATCCAATGACGTCGCAAAGCTATCCCGTTTCCAAAGAGGCAAACCCAGTCAACTCACTGTCCCAACCCTGTCTCCGGCAGAAAAATAAATTATATACTGGCGCGATTGTGTCGTTGGAGGAAGGACTAAGTACTCTTCTCGAAACAACTGATCACAACTCGCCCTTGCTGGGGAAAGGGAAAATGGGTGAAGCAAAGAGCAGAGCAAACAGCACAATGGACATTAAGCATGAGGTGCTTGACATGATGGCCAGGCTCTCGCCATCACCTACCAACACCTAATCCCCGCTCAACTGTGCCGTATCATACATCTCTCTTATCGTGCAAAGATACTTGCTAGGGGATTCGGGGAATTCAGGGCCCCACCCCTACCTTTACCCCCACTGATACGCGTACCTGGGTGCTCACGAAGCGAAGGAAATCTTGGGCACCAGAGGAGGGAAGGACACGGCATTGCGCATCCAACAAGTGAGACAAACATGCACAGAGAAAAGGTACGGTGTCACTGGCCATCAGCTCCCATGCCGAGTTTCGTGACCTTGGTCAATTAACTTGCAAAAGATTCATTGGACGCGTTGTGGCCATCAGCCACGTCTGGACTGGGAAGAGGTCGAGCTGGTTGTCTAATTCTGGTAAGACTCTATGTATATAGGTGCTTAGCTAAGCTAACTATTCCTGACGAGTTGTTCGGGTTTGGGTTATCGGCGGGGCATTTATGTAACGTTGTTGACGGGGTTCACCAGTGAGGCTGCCGGGAAATGAGACTCTCGGCCTCCAGTGTCAATTTACGAGATGTCGTACAACCTTGGGCGAGCCTGGGCCTTCTGAGCACCTGCTTATACACATGGCTTTTCTTACAGCTCGCGTCGACATGACTATTATCGTGATTACATTAGCTTCCTGCTGTGCGTGGTTTCAGACAATGTTTCGTCTGGATCTTCTTGCCCGAAAGCCGCTATTATTGCAGAGCTTTATTTAATTACACCTCAGATCGGTTCCGGAAGTAACAGCTGCTCGCATAAGTGACATGTTGCAAGAATAAGGTTGAAGCAGAGTCAATGTTCAATCAACTGCTAGAGTCGAGAATAAATATGTGATGCATTGGTTCACTCTAACTTGCCTGGGAGAACTCCGAAGGAGCAAGGAAGCCAGATGCAGAAACGACCGTTACATTTGCCATGCTCGATAAACTTATAAGCTTAGCGAACCGGATACCAATCCGAGCGCGTGCATCCCCGAGAGTTAGAATTCTTTTGGAATGTCTGTCCGTCCACGAGCCGTTGACGCCATTTGCAATTGCTCACGCTACCCAGGGATCCCCGTTGTGGAATAGAATCGATAAAGACGATTGGGACCTGCAGTTGAAATTCTACTTGCAGGGCGGGATTTTTGAAGCCAAGAGCGACTACTTCTCCAAGGCGATGAGGGCGGTTTCGATGGAGATCTGCGTGAGATGATTGGACAATTCTTTGTTGCTTTTCCGGGAACGGAGTTACCATCCTATTGCGAACCTGGCAGATACGGTAGCGGTGGTGGTGGTGGCGAAGATAAGTTCTGGCCTTTCCAAGATCCAATGTGCAAGACATCATACGTGTACCTGTACCTGTACCGTTTTGACCCGGATCGACTGGGTAATGTTTTCGTAGATCGTAGCTGAGACTTATTTTGGGAAAAGATGAACTGCAACCGAATTGGTCCCATATTATTCTTTTGGTGCTGAATTACATAGGTAACACCATAAATAGCTACGGTAACTAGATCTCCATATGGAATCAGAGGAATCACAGGGAAAGTGGCGATCTATATTACAGCGATAAAGCCGATAGACTCCACTGCAATCCTAGAGACATCAGCGTCAGCGGTTATTGCCAGGAATATTACAGCCTCTGCCTCTCAGTGATACAAGATAATTGATCTCACAAGGGGAATATTGGCCTTCATGCGATGCGTATTCCTGGTGTTGTTTTTGAGTCCAGCCGCAGATAAAGAGCGACTTATGCCCGCAAGGAAAATTGGATGGATGTTCGTTTAGCCAATTGAGACTAGGCCAATGATGGAGTTGCAAGTGGTACAGATATAACTACTTAACCGACCAAATAAGAAAAGTAAAACATAAATTATTATTGTTTTTGAGTGGGCGTGGGCTGGTGAGCCGCAGGGTGACCACTGCATAAACCACATACGGTATACCGGTACATGTGATGGAAGAGGGCACTTAACGTCATCTGCCGTAGCTATGGCTGTGGTTGTATTTGCTCATTATTGGAGGTTCCCTACTATGTAGTAGGGCCATATATATGTCTGAATGGTTTTCCGGCCGTGCGAAGGGCTTCAAGATTGCAGGTTCGAACTCCATTGTCTCAATAATCACAGCTTTGATGGGTTCTTTGGCGCTAATTAGATGCTACATAGGTAGTCGATAGGTGTTGGGATCGAGCTACTCACCCCACAAACCTGCGGATGAATCATCACGCCGCCGGAGGATATGCTGGCCTTATCGTCTCTTTGTTTGCCGGAGGGAACATCATTCCGGCATGAAGCGCCCACAAGCTGACAAATTGACAATAAAGCCTGCCTGGCGCGTACCGTAGCCGAAAGCTTTCAGGATGATTCGATGACGGCCATCGTAAGTATGACCTTACGGAGTTCACTTCATTCCTCAACTCCGGCCAGGCCCAGTGTTGCCTAGTTAGAAGCCCTCATATGATTATTAATGAGAGAACTTGGGGATTTTGGGATAGGAGTTGCAAGTCGGGCTATATACCCCTGGTAAATTGGACTTGTACGGCCACAAGAGTTCGCAAGCCGGCCAGGTGCATCGAATGTCACCGAACGTCATCGATTCGAGTTTCGAGTGATCATATGCAATAAGGAGCCTTAGAGTGGCGGATATGGAGGGAGTATATATTTCTCTGCGAGTCCCCATTTCAAATTATTCTCCTCAGATCAACGCACAAAGCCAATTACACCCACATCACTAGAAATTGCAATCACAAGCCCAAGCCATTACCCCACAAAACAAACCGCTTCCCCATTACTCCACCAGCAATAATGTCCGCCCTCGTCGTCCCTCCAGAATATGGGTAAGGCCCCTCTCCAATCCACTCAAACTCCCTATACTAAACCCACCACACAGCTACGTCCTCGCCACCGTCTCAGGCTCCATCCTCCTCAACTACTTCCACTTCATTCTGACCGGCTCCGCCCGCAAGGCCGCAAAAGTCGACTACCCCAACGCCTATGCCGCCCATGAGGACGCCTCCAAGGACCCCGCCAAGTTCGCCTTCAACTGCGCTCAGCGTGCACACCAGAACTTCCTTGAGCAGCTGCCGGTCTTTTTGAGTACCATGTTGATTGGTGGATTGAAGTACCCTGTTGCGATGTCTGTTATGGGTGCTGCTTGGATTGTGGGGAGGGTGCTCTATGGTCTTGGATATAAGAACTCCCCGCACAACAGCACTGGGCAGGGAAGAAATAAAGGGGCTATTGCATCTATTGTGCAGCTTCCTATGCTGGGGTTGACCCTGTGGTCTGCTTACCAATTTGCTATGGGGTTGTAGGTGCTGGAATTCGTCAGACGGATGGGCTTTTTTTTATTTATTTTTTTGGGCTGTTTCGGGTTGCCATGGTAGCATTATATGAGTACATACCGTAATAAATATGACGTTGTTTTTCGATCATGAATCTTGGTCACAAGCTAACTTACGTACCTGCGGCCTTCGCATGGACCATCCGGAGCACTCGTGTCAACCAGACTACCGGAACTCATCCTAAGTTGATCGCATGCAGCGCTGCGGTAGTTACATATGTACCTCAAACTGATATAAAATAATCTCACGAGACACTGAACCGTCCATCCGGCGGGCTAGTCTGGTTTTTCTCCCTTGCTACTTGATCATGCAGGGCAAAAACGGGCAGGTAAACGGCTACTTCTTTCTGTAATACATTATACCCCCCCGCAGGGAATCATCCTTCAGGAGCAAACCTTCATAAGGTATTCAAGAATGCTTGGTCTTCAGGGTAACGGATTAGTTACATATATTTGTTTGTAATTGCAAACTCCTGCTAAAATTATTAGCAACAGTAATGTGATATGTAGGTAAGGATTGAAGCATATTTATGTATTTATTTTTTTATTTTTTTTCTTTATTTTTTTACTGTTTGAAATCTTTTATGATTCTGGTCTTGTGACATCGAGAATTCAAATGCCCCAAAAGGTGCCTTGTAAGAAATTAATTATAGTTATATACATTGAGAGATACAGTCATACATACAAGAGTACTTGTTGAGACTAATCCGAATCATATTAGGTGGAGTCTTTATATTTGCAAAGAATGTTTCTTTCTCAAAGTATATATCATAACTAAACAAAACTTCAATCATTTGCAATTAATATCCCATTGCCATAAAATCCTTATACATCAGGTTATTACAACAGGCAATGGTTGCACTACTTTATATATCACCTCTTTGTGTTGGATAATGTGAAATCCAAGTTCTACAATATTTCTTTTATATATCCTTGTGAGTTCTGGCTTGACTGGTAAGCCAGACATTACATCTAGATATATCTATAATTTAAGTTCGACTATATCTACCCCCATAGGGAAGGGTGCCCTTTTCTTTCTCTATCAAAAAACCTACCATATCAGTAACCAGAGTATCATATCATTCTGTTGTTAGATGGGCGAGAGCTTTTGGTTATGTTGCCATACCTCGACTATAGTGACCGTACAGAGTTTTGGTCCAGACTCGATATGAGGTGTTATTTATGTATAGAAAATGAAATAGAATCTAACTGCTCAAACTTACATGAAACCCCCCGTGCTTCGGGGAAAAAGAAACATTTTGTTGAATAACAGAACAAGACTTGGATCATCAAAGGGTGTAAATCTACCGAGGATAGGCATGTGTTGAGGGTAAATTAATAGGCAGGCTTATGAAGAAATAGAGATATACTGAAGTTGAATCGGCTGCCGGCTGTTCTCATCCCCAGCCTCTTATCTACCTGCGCTCCAGGCTCCTACGATAGGATTGAACTCTAGATACCCATAATCTCTTGGAGATGTGCTACACCCAGACTACCTTACATGGTTTCAGGAGTTAGGTACTCATTTCATCCACTCTAAATAGCACTTGGATCTTCCGGCAAGCATTTCTCTGATTGCTCCAATTACCCTGAACTTCCGCTTTGCCCTGCCTTGGCAGTGGCAGTGCTTATAAACAGAAAACGCACAACCGAGGTATCGGTAAATGCCGTCTTAATGTCTTGCAGAGCCGACAGGTATTCCCTGCTGCCTTGAGGACTGCAGTTAGGGCACGAGACTAATGATCGACATCACTTGTAAGTTAACTATATAGGTAACCTAGTCTGGTTGGCACAAGTCTCTCGTATAGGTAACCCACTCCCAGTCTAGCTAGAGCAGTCAGCTTGAGGTAAGGATAGTCTCCTCCACCCTCCACGCGTCCCGTATATGCATGTTACCGTCCCAGTGCTGCTCCACAAAACGCCACCCCAGTGTGGGATTTCATTGGTAAGATTTGTTGTGAATGGCAGAGGGGCATATCGGGGGCGGAGGTGGCGTGAATTTCTTAACACAAAACCGAGATGGTGGAGGAATTTCTTCTTGAGAGATTGGAATTGTCGAGAGAGGAAGAGGGACTGCTCGATCACGACGGAGACGAATCGTTTAGAAAGATTAATATGAACACTATGAGGTGCAGCTCAAGGATGGCGAGGATTGCAGTGTTTGCAGAGGCGGTGAGGTTGCTGGATTGGATAGTTATTCTGTGAGTACTTTGATACTACGAAAGAAAATCAATCACTTCTACAGAGCAACAGCTTACCACTTCCCCAATCCAGAATAATTTTCACCATAGCCAGTACCCTCGGCTCCTGGCTCCTCCCGACCACTCGCCCCTTCCCTCTCCCATCCTACCTCTTCCCCTCATCATCATCCTCTTCATCCCACAAGATCAATGACACCACCACCTCCCTCGTCTCCGGTGTCCCTACAATGTTCCCATACCCCAATGGCTCGTCGAAAGTCCCGTACGCCATTGTCATGATCGTCTCTCTCGTGGTCCCATTCCTGCTCATCCTCTTCTTTATGGTATTCGTCGCCCGTCTACCATTATCCCCCAACCACGGAGGAGCGAATATCAGCAAAGCCTCAACCTACCCTCTAAGGCTTCGCCTCGCGAATACATACATTCTTGGCCTCCTATTCTCCCTAGCATTAACCCTCTTTGCTACTGACCTCCTCAAAAATGTGATCAGTAAACAACGGCCCGATTTCTGGGGCCGCTGTGGTGGCGTAATCCAAGACGAGGAGATAATTTCCAAATACACAATCCCCGACTACGGACTAAGTACCAGTACTGGAGGCGGAACTCGGATGGTCACATGGGAAGTCTGCCAGAACTACTACAGCGGCGTCATAGTAAAACCTGCTACGACTGGATCCGGATTGAAAATAGTTTCCCGAGGGACGTTACAGGATGGCTGGAGAAGCTTTCCAAGTGGGCACGCAAGTATGTCGTTTGCAGGGTTAGGATATCTGTCATTATTCATTGCGTACGCATTCGAGGCTTTGGGAAGTAGGAGGAAGATGAGAGTTGGAAAAGGGGGAAGTGGAAAGAGATCGATTTTGGCGTTAGTGGCGACGGTAGTGCCGGTGTTGGTGGCGGGGTATATCTCTGCAACGAGGTATGCGGATTTGATGCATTGGGGGGCTGATATTTGTGCGGGCATAGTTTTGGGGGTGATGGGGGTTGCGGTGGGGTGGTGCTGGTATGCTGTGGAGGCGCAGACGATTATGGATGGAGGCTTGCTAGGTGAGGAGGAGGAGGTAGCGGAGGTGATGAAGGGGGAATTGTCGGTTGAGGAGATGCTTAAGCCTGGGGCTGAGGTGGTACCGGTGATGGTGAGAGTGGAATCTGCAGATGATATTCGAATGGCTAGGTAAAGGGAGGGGAGGGCAGGGTGAATTTCGTTTCTTTTTATTTTTTCTTAAATTTTATGGGTCTCATACATATACTTTGAAATCGATGTCTTTTATATCCAGAGCTTTGCCGCAGACGGACTAACTTCGGCACCCGTTTCACTTCTTTATCATTGAATCCAAAGCACTCAATATTCCCACTTGCTATCCAATCAAAGCACTAAACTCATGTGTGGCGTTCTCTAATGTATATATAACAGGACAGCCAGAATCACGAAGTCGTTAGGTGAAAGGACGCTGATTGGAAAATATAAACATTGTTGGAGTCACAAGATTAGGGGCTGTCCAACTAACCGAATGAGGCGCGCCGAGACTAGTGGCTTCCATAAACGGTAGTTCCCGATTCGGAACGTTATCAGTACCACCATCAAGACTACGGGATTGTATACAGCTACCTGTCTGTGAGTTCTGGTTGCATTTATCATGCCCTCCCTCTGCCCCTCCTCCTTTACCTTTTTCGACTGGGAGTCCTGGCCAGGATCTATACAGACATATCACGCTCAGACCTCAAGTGCCAAGTGGGAGCAATAATCCCGTTAATTAAGGCCCTTATAACCCCCCGCCCATTTATAGATTTTATAGCTAAACCGGTTTGTGCATTAAGTGGTTTTATTCTGAGCCTAGTCGGCGGGATATTGGAAGAGATATCGATAAAACACCATAATCGCCCTTTTTGATCAATTTCTTGCTGAGGTATGGGTACACTTCAGAGGGCTGCATATGCTGCGGGTACCTGCGCTGTGGTTGCATACCACATGGTGGTGTGCTTGTATGGCTCATGTGCTGCATATGAAAGTTGCTTTGTTCAGCCGCTCTTGGGTGTCACATTCATCATTCTTAGCTACAGCTGCAGACGCCCTTATTATGGTTGGTACTATTATCAGGACACCAGTACATAGCAATATAGCAATGGTAGAGTGTTTATTTACGCATTTGTCGTGTTTAAAACTTCAAACATCTCTACTCTGGAATAGCAGTTTCCCTTATGAATATAAACTAAAAGGCTGATTCGATCCATAATACCAGCATATACCACTTCTTGATATGGTGTATTTAGACATACTTACACCGGAGACACGGTTTCCCCTCGGAGAGTGCGATGACCAGATATACGGAGGGGAAAAGCGGCTAATCGATCATCTCTACATGTAGAAATTGCTCTCGACGATGCTACCATATATACCAATCTCCTTTGCAATTGCTGGAGCTGTTGCCGTGGGTTTGGGTTTTCCAGTCACTCTTGGACTCAGCGCCGCAGCGGCATTGGCAGGTGAGAGGCGGGAGGGTTCTGAATCATAGTTCTCATTGAGAGCTAACCTTCTGCAATAGTAGCCGTGGCAGCCGCTGCAAGGGCTGGGGATGCGTAGCTCTCTCTATTCAAAGCGAAGAGCATGGCAAGATTGGTTGGTCTCTTTAATACGGGCCATTGGATTGCTAGCGTTTCATCATATTGTACAGAGGCCCCTACATTTTTGCTCCTAGATCATGATCATAAATCATACAGAGTAAGAAGAATATAAACATAACTAAATTTTATATAATCCCTCTATAATTGAGTCTTGTGAACAATGAAAAAAAATTTTATATGTAGAATTGCAAGTTACTTCCATTTTCTCCTCTCTCCCCCCCCCCCCCCATATGGGGAGTATGCATATACACCTATTCGGGGCGGTATTGAATATGAATCTTAATTATCTTCAACACAATGCAGGGGTTTTGGCATGATAAAAAACCTCCACATCACTATTTACTAAGCTGCGCAGTCCCATACATTAGAAGAGCATATTGATTTAACTCTAGTAGGAAATATGACAGGCACCGGGTGGATTCAAAGGTCAAGGAAGCTAATCTGCCGCCCTCTAACTCTGTATGGATGAGGACAGCTCTATTGCAATAGGTGCCAACCAGACTATTGCAATAGCTTTGCCTACCGATACCAGAAAAACCTCGGGTACCTGAAATAGGTTAATTGAAATCTCATGCTAAATGCCGCGAAAAGTTCAATAGGGTACTATTTTTCCATATGTATGTCAGCCCTTGTAGTGAAGATCGTGTATTATTGTTCTTTAGTTTGCTGCGAGTATAAGTTGGTTTGTTTCGAGCTGTACTGTCTGCCAAGCCCTCGCTTCGCTACTACCGAGCTTCCGTCTCCCGTGGCGTCAACAATAACGGCACATTCACCGGGCTCAAAGCTTCATTGTGACTCTGCATAACGGCCATGTTAACTATCAGACCATATTCCGAGTTCATACGGCGCATTGCCCAAGTCTCTTCATCATCCACGTCTGCATTCACTATTCAATTCTGTGTCGCTGAGGCCTCGATTGGAAACACAGCAAATCCAGCTTTACGACACCATTCAAAGAGCCCTCTGCATCGCCAAAAGCGGGACTACCACGGCCCGACCCAGAAGCCGATTGCGATTACAGAGTCGTTCTCAAGTATGGACCCAAGGCCTAACATATTGCTGAGCGGCCAATCAACCAGGAATGTACATGGCTCAAATCTAGATCTAGATCTGACCCGCCTGTCCAACGACTTCCCAGACCCGAACCTCTGGTATGTCTTGACGGCCATCACGTTGACAGCTGTGGGAAGGCAACATCTCGTCGGCCAGCTATGGGTGCATCTTGCTAGCGCTGCACCAGATCAACAGGCGGTTCGGCAAAGTGGAGAGCCTGAGCCGATACCACAAGGGAATCCGAAACTATCTCCAGAGATGGAACAAGAGGTGTTCCGCCTCGAACAGGTGGCAATGAGATTACGGGAAGGGTTGATGAAGATGAGCGTTCTTTTTGGATACCCTCGAGTACGTTAACCTAACCCATGGCCCAAGCGTCCATCCACTCACCAGCCACCTCTCAGAATCTTTGGGGTCAAGAAACTAAGCTGAAATACCTATGAGTCACACTAAATCTACAGGCCATCAATGCCCTCTCATCTTTGTACAAAAGCCAGCAACAGCTTTCTGGCGCATCAAACCCCAGGACCATCCTATACTCAACGGTGTTCTCTCGTCTTAGTGGAGCGCCCCATCTGAGGCCGTATCTCTGCCCATCCAGGACGGATAAGGACGAAATTCCGGTCAACAACTATTCCCGCGGTCTTGCTCTCTTGACCAAAGTCTACAGCCCAAAACATGTTCCAAATCTCCTGCATAACATGTCGATTTCGTCTGCAGGAGATCTTTCTAATTTTGCTGTTTCCAGAATCTATGGTGATCTTCTCTCGGATGCATCAATCCTAAACGAACGGGAAACTGGGCTGGCTTGTTTTGTTACATGTCTCGCATTGGCACTTGGTGCTGGACCTAAGGAACTTGGTTTAGCTGGTCAAATCAAGGGACACATGTACGGCGCTAGGAACCTCGGGGCAAGCGGTGCAGAAGTGCGAGGAGCAACTGACCTGGCCCTTCGAGTATGGGAAAACGTGACTGGGGGAAGTTTTCAAGATGTGCCGAATTTTGTGAAGCTGGTTCTAGAGAAGGCTAAAGACTGGTAATGTATTTCAGACATGTTGCCTTTTGCTTGCACCGTCATGCATATTCGAGATTCCATCCCATGTCTGAGATGTAGCACGTTCCCAGCATTAGAGTTATCAAATGAGAGCCATGAACTTTATTTGAAAGATACAGAATTCCCACAAACTCCAGGTATGCGTAGCTCAGAAGCCTCGCAATTTTACATGTCTGTAGGCTACCTTTATGGTAAAAGTTTTGCGTATACATCCGTATACCTTTGATGTAGAGATGTCGAGATTAGCCACACAAAATTCTGCTTCGGATTAGAGGTAATGTCGCCGCAACTGCGTTGGCCTTCAATCCTGCAAAGGGGCTCCATGAATGAAAGTCACCCCTCGTTCCTAGCAAATTTGACCTTCCATATTCAAAGCCAACAGTGTAGACTGAGATACTCTAGCTCTTAGAAGCCGAAGTTGTTTGGGGTTTTCTTTCTTCTAGTATATACCCAATCATTCAGTGTGTGGCCCCCAAGCGTGATTGGCCTTGAGGCTGGAAATACCTTCCTGATATATTTGAATCAGTACCTTCTGGTTTTACCTTTACAGGTGGTGGGGCCCTATTCTTTAGAGACTGAGGTTTGATCCGGAGGCAGCGCCCCAGCTTCAGACCCTGTATGTTCTTTGGCCTCGAGGGGGGTGCGTAATTGATATTCTCTTTGTGAGACGTATTTGGCTGAGATTCCTTCATTCCTATATTACCTGTGCTCTTCTTATGGTCTTTATCTTTTTCCTTCGCCTTACCCCTTTGCCTTTCAAGGTCAGATACTTTGAGAGGATGCTCATCAATGCTGTTCTCTCCCCCCATGTGGGCGACCTTTGGATTTTGCTCGGTGTCTATCGGCGGTGTACTGTTAAAGCTGCTGCAAGTCTGAGTGTCTCGGAGCCGCGGTAGCACCACTTGATAATCCTTAGATCCAATATTTCTATGCAGAACGTTCACACCATAAACCGGAGAGATGATCTGAGGAGGAGGGCTGGTGCTTGGAAACAGCTTGTATGTGTGACGGCGTGTGGGAGCATCCTTCTGGGGCTCTGGCTGTAGCGCAGGAAGCAGCGAAACCCTTGCAAACGCAGAAGCTGGCAAAGCCAAGACCGGGGGTTCACTTGAAGAGCTGCTGAAGGCAGAGGTGATCAAGAGTGTTAGCACTCCTTTCGGGGTTTGGACTATTTTACTTATTTTGTACCTTCCAGAACCAAGGGTGTTCTTCCCAGGATGTCTTGAGGGGTATGGTAGTCCACTTTTTGCAGCTGATGCAACACCGTTACCGAATGATTGTGATTTCAAAGAGGCAGGTGGTAAGTTATCCAATTTGGTTGAAGCACCTTGAGCGCGCTGACGTCTTGGAGTCGACAAGGACAATGATCTAGAGAGGAAATTGGGGTACATCCTTCGCCAACTTTGAATTTCAGTATCGATATAGACATGAAACAGGCAGCTAATCGGGAGATATCAATCTAGCTGTAGGATCAAAGAGCTTTGGTGCTTAGGTAGGTCTCAAGGGATTTTCTGTCCAAGCGTAGCAAGACTGCAGTCTTAACATGAAGCCGGTGCGTTCGATCGTTGCTCCTCATGGATGAGAATCAAGCAGTGGTAGTTTATTTATAAGCATGCAGGAGCGACCGCTGGACTACTTGATTAGGGAATGCAGCACGTGATACATACCTACGGCGTACGCCACGGCTTTGTCATCATCTTGGCATAATGTATCGCCACACTGTCCACCTCGAATCAAATTTCCTGGGATAATTATCCTCATCGCAACCCAGAGACAGGAAGCAGCTGCTTGACACGGTTCGCCTTGAATGTTTATGCCATCATTGTTCTCTCTCTCATTAACCCCTTTTTAGTTTTCCTGGACTACACTTTAATCATGGCTGATTGTGAGTACTACTGCCCGTGCGAATCGCGTCTCATCGTCGTTGCCTGTCCCACGAGAACTGACAGGATTATAGCGGAATTTGAGCAAATACGGAAGCTTCAAGCAGAACGCAATGCTGTAAAGAAGTCCAAGACATTTGATCCCGCTAATCAACGTGCAAATGTCTCAACAAAACAGTCATTGACCGAGAACTTTGACACAGCTCTATACGATAGATCCTCGGATAACAAATTCGAAGGTTATAACACCTCCATCACCGTTAACGGTGATGATAATGATGATGACGAGGATATGCCCAATGCTGATGGATCGCGGAGATTGGTTGGGCAGTACACCGCGTCGAAGGAGATTTTGAACGAGTTTTCCTCGGTGGAAGATGATAACGATCCTATGGCCGCCCGAGCGAAGGGTTCTAGAATCGCGGATAGAGAAACAGACTACCAGAAGCGGAAGTTCGCAAGAGCTCCGGAACCGACTAGAGCAGATGCATTCAAAGCGGATGGTGGGGGCGAAGGGAAGAGCTATCGAGATATCATGAAAGAGAAGGAACTAGAAAGGGAGGAAGAACGGGTACGGCGAAAGATTGAAGAGAAGCAAAAGGCAGATGGTATCAAGGCAGATGTGGGAGAGGAGCACAATGCCACATTACAGGACGGTGATGTAAGGCAAGAGGACGGGGCAGCGCCTAGAGCTCGCAAGCGAAGATGGGATGTTGCCTCTACCGAAGAAGCAACAGCAAAAGACACCAAGCCAACAGAGAAGAAATCTCGATGGGACCAGATTACCCCAAGCGCTGTTGGTGCAGGAGTAGAAGCCACACCCCGGAGAAGTCGATGGGACATGGCACCTGCTCTCACAGCGGCTACACCAGTTGGAGCGCAGGGCCTTGTCACCCCGATCCACCCATCTTCATCCGCATCAGCACAAATACCATCTTTACCGATGACCTTTGGACAGCACGACAGAAATGCACCACTTTCAGATGAGGAGCTAGACGAAATGCTTCCAAAGGAAGGATACAAAATTCTTGAACCACCCCCAGGCTATGCACCCATCAGGACGCCTGCTCGCAAACTAATGGCTACTCCTGCTCCTATGGCTTCTTTGAATGGTGGGTTTATGATGCAAGAGCCTGAGAATGCCCGAGCCCTTGGTAAACAGCTACCCACGGATATTCCTGGTGTGGGAGATCTTCAGTTCTTTAAGCCTGAAGATATGGCATACTTCGGCAAACTTGTGGATGGGTCAGATGAGAATACAATGAGTGTGGAGGATTTGAAGGAAAGGAAGATTATGCGGCTCCTGCTGAAGGTGAAGAATGGAACGCCACCTATGAGGAAAACTGCACTTCGTCAACTAACGGATAATGCTCGCCAATTTGGTGCCGGGCCCCTATTCAATCAAATCCTCCCACTTTTGATGGAGAAGACCTTGGAAGATCAAGAGCGCCATCTTCTCGTGAAGGTCATTGACCGTATTCTGTACAAGCTCGACGACCTTGTCCGGCCGTACGTACACAAAATTCTTGTCGTCATCGAACCCCTCCTCATTGACCAAGATTACTACGCTCGGGTGGAAGGACGAGAGATCATCTCTAATCTATCCAAAGCAGCAGGTCTGGCTCACATGATTTCCACAATGAGGCCAGATATTGATCATGTGGATGAATATGTCCGAAATACAACTGCCAGAGCTTTTGCTGTGGTAGCATCGGCTCTCGGTATCCCTGCGTTGTTGCCGTTCTTGCGTGCAGTCTGTCGAAGCAAAAAGTCATGGCAGGCGAGGCATACTGGTGTTAAGATTGTGCAACAGATTCCTATCCTTATGGGTTGTGCCATCTTGCCCCATTTGAAAGGTCTCGTGGAGTGTATTGGACCTAATCTTGAGGACGAACAGGCAAAAGTCAGGACACAAACATCCCTTGCGATTGCGGCATTGGCAGAAGCAGCTAGTCCATACGGTATCGAATCGTTTGATACAATCTTGAACCCCCTCTGGACTGGGGCAAAGAAGCAGCGCGGCAAAGGCTTGACTGGTTTCTTGAAGGCGGTCGGTTATGTCATCCCACTTATGGACGAGGAATATGCCAATTACTATACAGCCCAGGTCATGGAGATTCTTCTACGAGAATTTCAGAGCCCGGACGAGGAGATGAAAAAGGTCGTCTTGAAGGTTATTTCTCAATGTGCTGGGACAGAAGGTGTTACCGCTGCATACCTGAAGGAAAATGTTTTGCCTGAGTTCTTCAAATGCTTTTGGGTCAGAAGGATGGCACTTGACAAACGAAACTACAGGCAGGTTGTTGAAACTACTGTTGATCTAGCACAGAAGGTTGGTTGCGGAGAGATTGTTGAAAGGGTAGTGGACCACCTCAAAGATGAGAGTGAAGCCTACCGGAAAATGACACTAGAGACCATCGACAAGGTAGTTGCAGCGTTGGGAGCGGCGGATATCGGAGAACGTCTTGAGGAGAGGCTTGTTGACGGTGTATTGTTTGCGTTCCAGGAACAGAGCATGGAAGATGCGGTTATGTTGAACGGGTTTGGTACTGTGGTCAATGCCTTGGGCACGAGATGCAAGCCCTACTTACCTCAGATTGTGTCTACCATTCTCTGGAGACTCAATAACAAATCCTCAGCTGTGCGCCAACAATCCGCAGACCTCATTTCTCGAATTGCTATAGTTATGAAGCAGTGTGGAGAGGACGCATTGATGGGCAAGCTCGGTGTCGTGCTCTATGAATACCTAGGGGAGGAGTATCCTGAGGTCTTAGGTTCAATTCTAGGAGCGCTAAGAGCTATTGTCACAGTTGTGGGGATAGCAAGCATGCAACCTCCCATCAAAGACTTACTTCCTCGATTGACTCCAATCCTAAGGAACAGACACGAGAAGGTCCAAGAAAATACCATCGATCTAGTTGGGAGGATTGCGGACAGAGGTCCGGAATTTGTAAGTGCGAGAGAGTGGATGCGAATATGCTTTGAACTTCTGGATATGTTGAAAGCACATAAGAAGGGTATTAGAAGAGCCGCCAACAACACATTCGGTAAGTTCTCTTGCCACGTCTTTTTTGGGTATTGAGCCATCTCTCTGACCGCTTTATAGGTTTCATTGCCAAGGCTATTGGACCACAGGATGTCCTGGCTACTCTCCTTAACAATCTCCGAGTTCAGGAACGCCAATCCCGAGTCTGTACCGCAGTTGCCATTGGGATTGTGGCCGAGACTTGTGCACCGTTTACTGTGCTCCCTGCCTTAATGAACGAATATCGGGTTCCTGAACTTAACGTGCAGAATGGTGTCCTCAAATCACTGTCCTTTTTATTCGAGTATATTGGGGAGATGGCAAAGGACTATGTCTACGCCGTTACTCCCCTGCTGGAAGACGCTCTCATCGACCGGGACCAGGTTCACCGACAAACTGCCGCTAGTGTCGTCAAGCATGTCGCCCTTGGTGTTGTAGGTCTGGGGTGTGAGGATGCTATGATACATTTGCTCAATCTGCTATATCCTAACTTGTTTGAGAC
This sequence comes from Terfezia claveryi, assembly GCA_015179025.1. Classification (NCBI taxonomy): domain Eukaryota; kingdom Fungi; phylum Ascomycota; class Pezizomycetes; order Pezizales; family Pezizaceae; genus Terfezia; species Terfezia claveryi. Next base: position 100,199 of record WHUX01000097.1, read on the forward strand.
GAGCCCTCACGTTATTGACAGGATAGTGGAGGCAATTGACGCTATTAGGATGGCTGTGGGGACTGGGCTTGTCATGAACTACGTCTGGGCTGGATTATTCCACCCTGCTAGGAAGGTGAGGGTCCCATACTGGAGATTGTATAACAACGCCTACGTGCAAAGTGCCGATTGCATGATTCCATTTTACCCCAGTTTGGAGGGAGTGGAGGGAAGTGGCGCGAGGCATGAACTATCCATTGTGATTTAAAGGGCTCAGCGGGATGGGTGGGTGGATTCTGGAAGGTCTCATGTGGAGGATGATTTGGTGGACTCGGACTGAACAAACAAGGCCTCTGGTAATATATGAACGAATGGTGGGTTTTTTTTTAAATCATAAAGCTGGATAATGCTTGTCTTCTGTGCATGTTCTTGATTAATAGTCCCTACCGTCTTTTAGATGTTGCAGTTTTTTTTGAAAACGCTCCTTCTAACAATAGTAGAAGGATGTATGTACACAATTGAAATTCAAACGCTATCGTTCTGTATGCTTGGTGGTAACTTGCACCTCGGCGATGTTGCCGTACTTGATGCAGATGCTTATCCAATTTGGGCAATAGCAGGCTGATGCAGCGAAGTTCAGGTCGCCGGCTCCCTCAGCTGGGCAAAATTTTCAGCATTGTGTAAACCAGGTCCCTTACTGACGAAGGAGCCCACAGAGCATATCTCTCCTAGATAATTTACTTTGGTGAGTGGCGGGCATAAGCAATAACTGCAGCACTGCAGCAGCATCCCCAAAGTACATTCAACATTGCAACTAAGAAGTAGACTAGAGGTAAAATATATTGTACGTCGACGGGGTTCTGGTTTTTCCATGGCTGCGGACGGCATACTTGGTGTCGAAGCTCCTAGTCTGGTTGGCACAACCTCTCTTAGAGAGAAGCTCCAAGTCTCTAGCTCTACGTAAATGAATATCTCGTTCGCCAGCAATTGGGATTTCAATAAGATTGAATACTTGGTAGTCATCAGCAATATCCTTGGTTTTTTTCATCTATCATAAGCTAATAATCACCCAGCCGAGTTAGGTACGAAGTGGCTGCTAGTCCTCTCCTGTGGGAGGTGTTGTGCCAACCAGACTAGCTAGTCCTGGTTCAGATCACGAACTAGCCTAGAACAAGCAACATGTCAGACTTGGCAAAGGTTTTTGTTGCTGTTGATCATTTTGGCCACGGGCTAGAGTCATAACGTTAAATTCATATATCAACAGCAATTGCAAGCTACCCCCCCGCTCCATCCATTTTCTTGATAGACTTTGGCGATCCGTGAGGTCCTGGCGAGACATCATAGCAAGAGGTAGGTTACTTGCATCCTTATTCACCGCTGGCGAGGCTTTGCTCTTTATGCTCAATTTCTATGGTACCCCGCCGATATCGACTTGCCACATTCCTCCAATTGGAAATTGATACAAATTAAGTAAGTAGCTAACAATTAATAGCTTTCGCTTTAAAACCTCTCCTTATTGCCGAAGCCAGCTGGGAGAGAAGCTTGTGCAATGGCATCCGCACATATTTCTCGAGCTCTTTTGCGATCATCCGCATCGACCACTCGAACCGCTCGCTCGCTCCTCACTCCCACACCATCGTCTACCAGGACTCTTTCTTCCCTCCCCAAACTTCTCACACGATCCAATTCCTCTCTTTTCAGTACCCCACAGTCTCAAGCCAAGAGGATAAATCAGCTGAACAGCTACCGAGCTTTCAGCACCTCCCTCTCTAGGTTGACTGAGGACAATAAGTACCAACCTGGTGCATATGTTGCAAGTGGTGTGTTGGAAGCTGCCAAGGGCAAACGAGTCGATGTGAAGAAGGTGTTGGTCGTTGGTTCTGGAGGTTTGAGTATCGGACAAGCTGGGGAATTCGATTATTCGGGTACGTGGACTACTCATATTGGCACTGGTGGTGGAACGCATGCTAATGAAAGGAACAACAGGTTCACAAGCTATCAAGGCATTGAAGGAAGCAAATGTGCACACATTACTTCTCAATCCAAACATTGCAACTATCCAAACCAGTCATTTTCTTGCAGATGAGGTTTTCTACCTCCCAGTTACCCCAGAGTACATTATCCATGTCATTGAGAAGGAAAGACCCGATGGTATACTTTTGACATTTGGTGGTCAAACCGCCCTTAACTGTGGTGTCAAGTTGGAGCACATGGGTGTTTTTGAGAGGTGTGGACATATTTTGTGTAGTTTGTGTTGTGGGGGCTAAACTAACGGTATGATGCAGGTACGGGGTAAAGGTTCTCGGAACGCCAATTAGGACTTTGGAGGTGTCGGAAGACAGGGACCTCTTCGCTAAGGCACTGAATGGTAGGGATAAGAGCTTTGGCAAATTCACGATTACAGGCTGACTCATTTATATTGCAGAAATCAACATTCCAATCGCTGAATCTATTGCCGTTAATACTGTAGATAAGGCTCTTGCTGCTGCCGAGTCAGTTGGGTACCCGATCATTGTCCGATCTGCCTACGCCCTTGGTGGTCTCGGTTCCGGTTTTGCCAACAACCGTGAAGAGCTTCACGACCTTGCTGCCCGGTCTTTGTCCTTATCCCCTCAAATTCTTGTCGAAAAGTCCCTCAAGGGCTGGAAGGAAGTCGAATATGAGGTCGTTCGTGATGCTGCTAACAATTGTATCACCGTATGTAACATGGAGAACTTCGACCCCTTGGGAATCCACACCGGTGACTCCATCGTCGTGGCTCCCTCCCAGACCCTCTCCGACGAGGAATATCACATGTTGAGGTCTGCTGCTATCAAAATTGTCAGGCATCTTGGTGTCGTTGGTGAATGCAACGTCCAATACGCTCTCCAACCTGATGGATTGGACTACAGGGTTATCGAAGTCAACGCCCGATTGTCCAGGTCATCTGCTTTGGCTTCCAAGGCTACTGGTTACCCATTGGCTTATACCGCGGCAAAGATCGCTCTGGGGCACACTCTTCCAGAGCTACCAAATGCTGTCACCAAGACTACCACTGCAAACTTCGAGCCATCTTTGGACTATATTGTGACTAAGATCCCCAGATGGGACTTGAGCAAGTTCAATAATGTCAAGAGAGATATTGGGTCGAGCATGAAGTCAGTCGGAGAAGTTATGGCAATTGGTAGGACATTCGAGGAGAGTATCCAAAAGGTTTGTCACGGAGAAGAATTCTATTTCATAGGAATAAGGATTGACAAATATTTCGTAGGCTATTCGACAAGTCGACCCGCAGTACGTTGGTTTCCAGGGAGCTAAGTTCGACAACCTAGATGATGTCCTTCAGAACCCAACAGACCGCCGATGGCTCGCTGTTGGACAGGCTATGATTCACGAGAACTACTCGGTTGACAAGCTCCATGACCTCACAAAGATTGACAAGTGGTTCTTGTACAAGCTCCAGAACATTGTCAACATGGAAAGGGAGCTCAAGAAACTTGGTTCCCTCAGCGCTCTCTCTAAGGAAGTTATCCACTCAGCCAAGAAAATGGGTTTCTCTGATATTCAGATCGCTAAAGCCGTCAACACTACCGAGAATGAGGTTCGGGCATACAGAAAGAGCCTTGGCGTCACCCCATTTGTCAAGAAGATTGATACCCTCGCCGCTGAGTTCCCTGCAGACACCAACTACCTCTATACCACATACAATGCTTCCTCACATGATGTCAAGTTTGAAGACAAGGGTATTGTTATTCTCGGATCTGGTGTGTATAGGATCGGATCATCCGTCGAGTTCGACTGGTGCGCCGTCAGTGCTACCCTCGCTCTCAGGAAGATGGGACACAAGACCATCATGGTAAACTACAACCCAGAGACTTACTCTACCGACTTCGACACTGCTGACAAGCTCTACTTCGAGGAGCTCAGCTATGAGCGTGTGATGGATATCTATGAGCTTGAGTCCGCTTCTGGTGTTGTGGTTAGTGTCGGTGGTCAGCTTCCACAGAACATCGCCTTGAGGCTTCAGGAAACTGGTGGAGCGAAGATTCTCGGTACTGATCCCAGGGATATTGACAAGGCTGAGGACAGGCACAAGTTCTCCAGCATTCTTGACCAGATCGGAGTTGATCAACCTGCCTGGAAGGAGCTCACCTCCGTTGCAGAAGCCAGGGCTTTTGCCGAAAAGGTGGGATACCCTGTCCTTGTCCGCCCATCCTATGTCCTCTCTGGGGCTGCAATGAGCGTTATCCGGGGTGAAGCTGAGCTAGAGGCAAAGCTAAGCAATGCCTCCAATGTCTCCCCTGACCACCCCGTCGTCATCACCAAGTTCATAGAAGGTGCTATGGAGATCGATGTTGACGGTGTTGCTGCTAATGGAGAGCTCATTGTTCACGCCGTCAGTGAGCACATTGAGGCTGCTGGTGTCCATTCCGGTGATGCTACTCTCGTCCTTCCACCGCTGTCTCTCAGCGGGCAGACCATGACCAACGTCAAGGTCATTGCCGAGAAGGTTGCGAAGGCATGGAACATTACCGGTCCATTCAATATGCAAATTATCAAGGCTGAAGAAAATGGTGTGGAGAGGCTGAAGGTTATTGAGTGCAATCTCCGAGCTTCTCGATCCTTCCCCTTCGCCTCCAAGGTCCTAGGAATCAATTTTGTTGATGTTGCCACCAGGGCTTTGGTTGGTGCTGTGGACTTGGCGACTGACAAGCGGGATCTTATGGCCGTCAAAAGGGACTATGTTGCCACTAAGGTTCCACAATTCTCCTGGACTAGGCTGGCTGGTGCGGATCCATTCCTCGGTGTCGAGATGGCTTCTACTGGTGAGATTGCTTGCTTCGGTAAGGATATTGTTGAGGCGTACTGGGTTTCTATGCAGTCCACCATGAACTTCAAGGTTCCCCAGCCAGGTTGTGGTCTTCTGTTCGGAGGTGACATTTCTCAGCCATACCTTTCCCAGATTGTCCAGCTGGTCAAGTCTCAAGGCTACAAGTTTTATGTTGTTGACCCTAAGGTTAAGGAGCACATTGAGAAGGAGACTGGTGTTTTCGTGGATGTCATCGAGTTCCCCAAGACTGACAAGAGGAAGCTTCGAGAAGTCTTCTCCAAGTATGACATCGGAGGAGTCTTCAACTTGGCTATGTTCCGAGCTGAGACCGTTGTCGATGAGGACTACGTTATGAGAAGAAATGCTGTCGACTTTGGCGTTCCGTTGTTCATGGAGCCAAAGACTGCGGTGTTGTTTGCGCAGTGCTTGAAGGAGAAGCTACCACTCAGTGAGGGTATTCCAAATGAGGTTAGGAGGTGGAGTGAGTTCATTGGTGGAAAGCCATTGTAATGGATCCAAGCAAAATTGAGCGGTGTTTATGGCAAAAGCATTTATATAAACTATTTCTTTTTTCCACACTGGCGACTTAGAACTGGTGGAATTAGGGAGATGGGGTAACTTGGTCTGGGAACGGCAGGCAATCGAACGATGCTCTGCTTTGTAGGGTGGATTTATATATATATTTTTTTTGGTTTTTTTTTTGTACTGATATCAAAAAGCTGGGGAGTACGATTTTTTCACCTTTGGTGGGGAGTTTGTTGACCCTTGGAAGAAAGTAGGTAATATCGCCGCTCTGGAGTTTGTGTACGGTTTAATTTATTTGTTCGTTTAGCATCACGATGTATTACAACAAATCTAGTTATATTACACAAGGGATTAAAGTAGTATAAATTAATGTCGTCATGTCGAGCCTTACTGGTGCTCAGCTCTACTGGCCAGGGCCTACAGATCGGGACCTCGTGAGCACAGTGGCAGTTGGGATAAGCATTGCGAGGTCCCCAGTCCTCATGCGCCCTGAGCATCAGCAACCAGACTAAGCATCAGTTTGGTTCTAGGCATCACGGCGATCATGGTGTAAGCGTTTGATCATGCGATCTAGACGCCTCCAACGCACGCGATTGGAGCACGAGACTACGCGTCCGTACGTCGGCAGTTTAACATGTTGCAGATCCTGATGCACTTGGCAACTACCGCATTTAGATACATGAAACGAAAATCCCCACGGGTTGATTCGGAAGGTCCAATTGGCTAGAGGACAGCGCTCGCGGCCACACCCGATGGCAAGTGAGGTGGATATTCTCCCATTCCGGCCCCCCCGTGGGGTGGCTAAAGTAGAGGAAATATATATTCGCCCTGCTTTTTTATGTGCAGTCGAGTTGGTATTATTATTTGGTATGCTTGCTAGGTAATGAAACAATTCCTTCCGCGGATGTCGCCTTCTCCACGCGGTGTGATTGGCTGAGATTGGGTCGCCGGGACAGGGGCGCTAGCAGTATCACCGTTATTGCTACAGCTAGAAGCGTTGCTTGCAGTAATGCGAATGACATCAAAATGTTGTTAAGTCGAGGCTGATGTACCGGTAGGAGCTTGAGCTTGGTGGTGGTGATGGGGGTTCGCGGCGGCTGGGACATTAGATGTGTATAATAGTGGATCGCTTATAATGAATTTGTCAGTTATAAGGGTTTGGGTTCTCCTCGAAGTTGTGGTGTCTTCATATGTTTTCATACAAGACTTGACCGGGAACTCTCTACTCTATCTACTTACGTACTCTATACCTGCTCATTCTACTTGAGAGTGGGAGGGTCGAGAGGTTTGTCGTATTTTTCTCGAATTGAGCCCGAAGGTTGGGAACTTGACCCTGCCTATTTGTCCCTTTCGTTAGCCCTTTCGCGGTTTATATATATACAGTTCGAGCTCGAGTTGAGCAATGTCCTCCTCGCCCACTACCCCCGCGGAGAGAAGGAACAGCAAGACATCGAAACTCGGCTACGGCATAGCCAAAGTCCTCCAGATTGATTTACAAGCTTCCAGATCTCCAGACCCCAAGGACGGAAATAGATCACTGGATATCGGAGATACTTATGTGGAGGAGGATCCTACAGTTGAAGAGTGGATGAGAGAACATAACCCTACGGCGAAGGGGGCATGGAATTTCCTTTTGGGATTGTTCCCATTCATAAACTGGATGGGGAGATATAATAGGATTTGGTTTGTGGGAGACGTGATCGCTGGTGTGACGGTGGGGACTGTGGTCGTACCTCAGAGCAGTACGTCCTCCATTTCTTCTTGATTCTGGCTTTGTAGAGATATGTCGAATATTTTACTAAATATTTTTCCCTATCTAGTGGCCTATGCCGGTCTGGCTCTTCTTCCACCAGAATTCGGTCTCTATTCCTCCTTCGTCGGTGTCCTCTTTTACTGGTTCTTCGCAACATCAAAGGATATCACCATCGGCCCTGTAGCAGTCATGTCTACCCTAGTGGGTAACATTGTCGTCAAAGCACAGGCCGAGAACCCGAATATTAAAGCAGAAGATATTGGCGGATCATTGGCACTCGTATCAGGATGTATTGTATTTGGTATCGGGCTGTTACGACTTGGGTTTATCGTGGATTATATCCCACTTCCAGCAATTGCAGCATTCATGACTGGTTCGGCACTGAATATTGCTGTTGGTCAAGTTCCAGGGATGATGGGGATTAAGGGATTCAGTACGAGAGAATCCACCTATAAAGTCCTCATCAACACGTTAAAGCATCTCGGTCGAACAAAGTTTGACGCTGCGATGGGACTATCGGCGTTGGTACTTCTGTACTTTGTCAGATGGGCATGCACTTCGTGGGGGTTAAGGAGGTATCCTAAGTGGAGCAAGTCATTGTTTTTCGCTAGCACCCTCCGAACGGCGTTTGTGATGTTGTTTTATACCATGATCAGTTGGTTAGTCAACATGAACAGAAGGGATGACCCAGCGTTCAAGATTCTTGGAAAAATTCCCCGGGGATTCAAGCACATGGGAGTTCCCAAAGTCAGTCCGGAGATTATTGGGACGTTTATGTCGGAGCTACCAGCAACGGTTATAGTGTTACTCATTGAGCATATTGCGATTTCAAAGTCTTTTGGTAGGTTGAATAACTATACTATCAATCCTTCGCAGGAGTTGATTGCTATTGGATTTACAAATATCTTTGGACCGTTTTTTGGGGCGTATCCGGCTACGGGGTCGTTCTCTAGGACGGCGATTAAGTCGAAGGCTGGTGTTAGGACTCCCTTTGCGGGTGTCATTACTGCGGGGATTGTTTTGTTGGCCATTTACGCGCTTACAGCGGTCTTTTTTTATATTCCCCAAGCTGCTCTTTCTGCTGTCATTATCCATGCTGTTGGAGATCTTATTACGCCCCCGTCGACAGTCTACAAGTTTTGGATGATTAACCCCATTGAGGTCATCATCTTCTTGGCCGGAGTTATCGTTACTGTCTTCAAGGACATCGAGACGGGAATCTACGTCACCGTAGCAGCAACTGGCGCTATGCTTTTATTCAGAATCTCAAAAGCAAAAGGCCAGTTCTTGGGAACAGTCAAGATCCACTCCATCGTCGGGCGGCCTTCGCAGAGCGAGCTACCCAGCCCACAATTGAGGCCATTGACTATGCCAGTGCCGAACATTCCTTACCCACCCTCGATAAGCGGAAACACGGAATCCTTCCCAACAGAAGCTGCTACGCCCGACACCGTCAACAAAGCCGCACTGACCTTGGTCGAGCAGGAGACTGTACTAGGACAGGTTTCCCTCAAAGAGAGCTCTGGGACGGCACCTGTATTGAAGCCTTCAACCCCGCCAAGCTGCAATGATAACCTCCCCCGGAATGTGTTTCTGCCAATCGATTATAGGGACGGAACGAACCCGACTATATCTATTGTCTCTCCGTACCCGGGGATCTTCATCTACCGGTTCTCAGAAGGGTTAGTCTATAGCAATGCAGCGCACTACACAGATCACCTCGTTTCCCGGTTACAGGAGTGGACGCAGCCAGGGGAAATCATGCAGCAACTCAATAGGGCACAAGGGGCGGGGAACCGACCGTGGAATGACCCCGGCCCAATGAAGGGTAAGCAGCGTGCTTCGCCAGACTCAGTGGAGGGACGAGGGGAACATGACGACAGCCGACCAACACTAAAAGCTATCATCTTCGACTTCAGCGGTGTCAACAACGTAGATATCACTTCGGTTCAGAACCTCATTGACGTCAGAAATCAACTTGACCGGTACGCTAGCCCGGAGAAGGTAGAGTGGCATTTCGCCGCAGTGAGGAGCAGGTGGACGAAGCGTGCGTTGGCGAGTGCGGGGTTTGGAGTTGCGCGTGAGGATGATAATGGGGAGAGGAGGTGGCAGCCAGTCTTTTCAGTGGCGGAGATTGGGGATGCGGCTGTGGGGAATGGGAAGAAGAGGGGGTTGAGTGGGGGTGAGATGGATGAGGAAAGGGGCAAACTGGAGAGTGACGGGAAGGGAGGGTTTGGGGTTGTGGAGGTTGAGGCGAGGAGAAGTGGATCGAGTGAGGAGGGAGCGGGGCTCGTGAGGAGGGTTAAGGTCGTACCGGTTAGTAGCGTACAGAGACCATTTTTCCACCCGGATATTGAGGGGGCGTTGAGAAGTGCGATTTATAACATGGAGCATTGATATTTCATTCCATGCAGTGTGTGCACTTTTTTGGCGGCGTTGGCGTTGAGAATTCATGTGGTATGTATATCATTTGCTCGGGAATATTGAAGATATCTTGGGAGTTTTTTTTGGGGGGGGATTGTTACGAGTTTTATTCTTATCATTTATGAACAGTCGATAAATGCTTGAAGATGAGACTGGAGCGTTTGGGTGGTGGAAATATATACTCCTTGGGTACCCAAAACATATAAGTTTAGTCCAGGTGCTAGTAGGTACATGTGTGTTGATGTCTTTTAGCGAAAAAGTCTGAATTCGGAGTATCACCGATCGGAAAGAAGATTACCCTGGACTAATATACCCTTGCAAGAGATTACCATACTATACGAAAAAAACTACCGTACCATAGACTATGCTATATTCTATTATATCTTTTAGTGAGAATATATATGAGGAGTCTAGGGAAGATTCAAGTAGTAAGATATAGAATATTGAGAAGTTGATTTCAGGTATACCAACATGAAACATATTGATGAATGATGGTTTTATCTTTTGGGATTGATTGATTGAATAGACTCCACTTTTCTGCTCACGTGTCCGAAATAACCTAATTGTTCGGTAGTCTGGCAGGTTTAGTACCTACCCCCCTTAACCGACCTGCGAGGATGGGGATATTCCCAAATCTGCTCGGTAGGTAGTCCATGTTTTATTCTAACTCTATACATTGAAGTATTGCCGTTCCGTTGAATTATGTTACTTGAGCATTCTCAATATGCCCCCCCTCCCCCTGCTCAGCCTGTGAATTGTTTGTCCAAGGAAGTGTAGAGTGAGATCAGGGTAAGTGATTAGATTTATTGATGAGAAACAAAAATAATACCTCTTCTCTACCACTAGGTAGTCTACCGCAAGCTTACTCCCTTTCGTGCCGATCAATGTAGTTTCTACAGTCCAGTAAATTACCTACAACCATGTATTTACGTCCCCTGTTTAAGGTGTGGGCATGGCATACAAAGTGATTACCTCAGCTTCGAATCCAATAGTTTGACTTATCGTTCATTTTAAGTTATGAGACAAAAAAAAGAAAATAAAAACAAAGGCTGACCTGTTGTTAACCTAGGTATGGGGCATTGGGCAGCGCGGAGTGACTTGGGACAAAACTGATCCTGCCAAGACACCGGTACGCTACCTATATGGAGTACCGAATACAAATATAGAGAATAGGAGAATGCATACGGAGTATGCAAACACAATCAATTTTAACAATTTTATTACTAGCAATATCCTCAGCATGCAAACCGGTCAGACTACCTAATGTTGCCTGTACATGATTCACTCATTCCTCCACTCTTTACTCTTGTACTGTATTTTCCAGTTGAAGATGATCCATTAAGCTATGTATTGTATAGAACTGCTATTGCAGCTGCTCAACACACGCTCGTACTCGAATAACACTGTTCATTCTTCTAGCATTCCACTCGCCACCTTCTTCTTCAATCCGAAAAGTACCCCTAGTCTCATATACCTCATTAAGTATGTATCTTACAGTGCTGTAGTCCTGTCGGCGGGCCTGAAGCGCTTCCTGTAATTTTCATTACTTCTTCTTCACCCCACAGCATTCTTCAACCAGAATATAGAACCTTTGAATAATTAATTTTATCTTAGGATATCATGTTATCTATTGTACTCATTGTCATCGGCCTCCCTGGCGAGAGTACGTACAAATTTTACTACAAGTAGAAAACATCATCCAAGACTTTCTACTACACAAGCTGAAGAAGATACCAAATTGCGTGAGTTAGATTCTACTAGCTCTAATGCTACAGTTAGTGCAAGTACACCATTTGCACTTGCTGCACCGCAAGGAGCAAGTCGTGGAGTATTTTCGCAATTCGATAATAAGGTATGTATTTCTAATGTATAATATACAAAAATATTCTAATATATGTCTAGGTATTTTGAGAGTATTTAGTAGCATTTGTTATTAGTTCTGATTTACCTATTGCACTTGTTGAAAATCCGAATTTTTACAATATTACAATAGTAAAGTTCGTACAATCTCTAGACGTACTTTAGTATGTAATATTCAATCTTTATATACTACTTTATTTCAGCAGATCTTGAAACGTCTTCAGGAGCATTGTAGAAAAATAAGTTTTACTTTAGATGTATAACTAGTTTTCTCTAACTCAGATTCCTTTTCTTGGTATTACAGGTCATTATATAGAAGGCAGGAATTGGAATACCATTCTATATTATTGGGTTTTGAGAGATTGTGAGGTTTACATACAGCAGATTCATTAAGTCATTCTATCTCTTTCTGTTTTTCAGCGCTTTCAGTTAACTAAGCATGTACGAGCTATTACTACTGATAATGCATCTACTAATACTAAGATGTTACAGCTTTTGGAGAAGTCCTTACCTAGTTTCAAGGCAAAGGACCATCATATTCGATGTATGGCTCATATTATTAATCTTGCAGTTCAGGAGCTCTTATCCCATTTACGAATTATTCCAGGAGACTCTAACCAGCTAGAAACTGATCAAAGTCCAATTGATCAGATTCCTCAAGTTTTTTGGCAGGCAAGACAAATTATTCGGAAAATACGGTCCTCGAATCTATTGTGGGAAAGCTTCGAAGCGTAAAGTTTATCTGCTAAATTGCCTACATTAAAGCTTATCTTGGATATGCCTGTTCGGTATGTTGTCTTCTTATTTTCTATTCCCCAATTGCTTATATGCTCGCTTTCCCCAATTGCTTATATGCTCGCTTTCCTCTATTGCTTATATGCTCACTTTCCTATATTGCTAATATTTACTAATATTAGACTTAGCTGGAATTCCACACATGACATGTTCAATCAGCTTATTGAACTTCGGCCTGCAGTTCATGCGGTCTGAAGGCTTGAAGAATCCCTCCGCTCATATTTACTGTTAGATGATGATTGGAATTTACTCAGTCGGTTGAGGTCTATTCTTGATATTTTTGTAAAGGCTACCGAACATTTATTTGGTAGCTCCTATCCCACTCTCTCAGTTCAGCTACCATATTTTGTAGTTTTATCAACACGACTAGAACAGCTTGTTGAAGATCCAAATAGTGACTTATTTCAAGCTCTAACATAAGCATGGATTAAGCTAGATCAATATCATGCTCAAACGGCAAGTTCTCAAGCTATTGCAACAATATTAGACCCTCGGTATAAGCTTCAGACCTTCCGAAATCTCTCATGGTGAAGAGTGGATTACCGATGCGCAGACCAGTTTTATACAGACCTACAATAACCAATATGCCCCAACTCCCTCAGATTCCGACCGTCCAAGTACTCCTGATCCTTTTGAAAATGACAGCTTGGATGATGCTTTTATTCTCGCAGTATTTGGGTCTCAATCATCTACCTCCACATCTAATGCACCTTCGGAAATTGAGGTATATCTAGAAGAGCCAGTGGAAGAGCGAAAAGTATGTTTTCTATCTCTTTATTAGACCAATTAGTTCTAATACCTCCCTACTGGCTACTTAGGTAGATCCGATTGAGTGGTAGCGAACCTATGCATCAAAGTTTCCACATTTATCACTTATGGCTCGAGATTTTCTTGCAGTTCCCGCAACCAGCGTTCCTTCCGAGCGAATGTTCTCAATTGCTGGTCAGATTCTCACGAAGCACCGAAGCTCACTAAGTGAGAACATGATGAATGTACTGGTGTGTAGTAAAAATTGGTTGGGCTTTCCAGAGGTTACACAGGAGGAGTTGACAGCAGAGCGAGAGCTGCTGGAACGGCTTCAAGAGCTTAGTGTAGATGGTGATATTTCGGGGTTTCCTGCGGAAAGTTTAGATGAGGATGACTAGGAACAGACGTTGGCCTTTGTATTTAGTTCATTTATCATCGGCTCAAGCCTGCCTTTCTTCAAGCTCGAGCCGGCTCGTGCCCAGGCGTATTCACACAGCTGGAAAAAGGCAAGCCAGTTGCTGATTTCTTGAATAAATTTGATGATCAGTAGGTCAGGGTACTTGAGTTTTCTTCTGGGACTGATGAGTATAGACAAAAATTCAAGGCATTTCTTGAGGAGATTTTCTTCTTGCTGCCTTGAGTCCGATCTAACCTAACTCAGTAGATAATCTCTCAACCAAACCCGACCTTACTTATGCAGAAGTAATGCATTGAAGAATATCAGAGCGGAGACGCTGCTCTAATAACGAGCAACAACAACAAGAAGCGCAAGCCTAGTAGGACTTCAGAGCATAAAACCTCTGAATCACTAAAACGTGCTTTTTTTTTTTTTTTTTGAACTCATTACTCGTGTGCGCAACCTTAAGGGTCGCATGACGAGCCACCCGCAAGCCCGGGTGGATTCAAGATACCTATGTACAGACAACGCTAGACAGATAACCAAACGAGAGATAACGCATCCCCCGCTGGCAACAGTTCTACCCTACCGAAAAGTGACTGCCATGGCAACCTTGGCCCACGATACCCTTGGTCATCTCGTTGCGACTTCTTCTTATCCTCCTCCTTTTCCCTCACTCGCACCCTGAGCAAAGCCGCCTCTGTGGGTGCCAACCTCCTTGCTACATTCAATACTGCAAGGTAATGTTCCTCCACGGTGGTTCCGGAGAGGGTCTACTAGTAAAGGATAGCAAGGATAAGGCACCAACGAGGAGGATAGCAAAGCCGCCTGCCCCCAACGATCCCTGGTCCCACCCTTACCGTCCACGCTGGCTGGTGTCTCCCTCCTTGCTACATCCAATACTGGAAGGTAATGTTCCTCGACGTGGTTCCAGAGAGGGTCTACTAGTAAAGGATAGCAAGGAGAGGGCACCGACTGCTCTCCTCCAACGATCGCTTCAATGGCTGCAGCAACAATAAAAGAACTCCGACATCGACACGAAACGACAGATACTGTCCACGAAATGACGGTAAGCAATACGAATCCTTCCTTGCCCCACCCACCACCCTCTATGCTGGCAATAACAACCAGATGAGACTGGGGATTTGTTTACCGTCCACCTAGCTGACAGTATAGATAGGCGAAATATGCCTCTACCGTGTCCCACTCGGTGTCGTATCCCTCCTCCCTCTTCCATATAGGATGGTCTAGCTCTTCCCAAGTGGAGGCAGTCCCTATGAGCTGGCGGCGTTGTTCGTGATACTGGCGATAGTGAAAGGTGACGTGGTGTCCGTCCTCAGCGGGGTGGTTACAGTGCGGGCATGCGGCCGAGTCATTTGTCATAATAGTAAACAGCCAGCTATTGATAGGCCCTCGGTTGGTTCGTAACCAAGTATATGCGGCAAGTGAATGCCTGTGCCATAGGACACGGTGCGCACCAAACCCTGGTTCCGACGTTGGGCCTTCCTGTCAGCCTTCGCCGCTGCCCTTATGCCGCCTGCTGTAGCTGTCCTCCTGCTGCCAGCAATACGCCCTAGCGCCGATTCGTAAGCTGCTTGCCTATCTGCCTTCTCATTCCCTGGGATGCCGATGTGGCTCCTGACCCAACCTATCGCTGTTGCTGTTGCTAGCGATGCACGTCTTGCGAGCGCGTCTTTGAGCTTCCTCTCAATACTAGATCTAGGCGGACCTCCTTTGGCTAAGTTTCGAGGAGCTTGGAGACTTGCCATGGAATCAGTGAGGACGAGAAGTTTAGGTAGGCCAGTGTTGAGGGCCAGGGCTAGTCCTCTTTCCTCTCCATCGGCTACCGTTGCCAGAATCCCTAGAAAGGCTCGCTGTGCTCCTACTGCCAAAAGCACGGCGGCAATCCCGTCGGTCACATTTGGCAAGAATGCAGGAAGTTAAAGCGCGAGCAGCAACGAAAGAAGGATCAAGCTACAAACCAGCCTCCTCCTCCATACCAGCAGAATCTCTCTTCTTATCGGTCAGGGCCTTCTAACCAAGGTCCTTCCAACCATGCACTCGTTTCTGCAGATCTATCCCAGGAAATGGATATAGATCGATCTGATGTCAGTATCTTTTATATCTGGAAACTTGACACATGTGCCTCGTCTCATATGACGTCTGATATAGGGAATTTTGAACGGATTGAACAGTGTCACGGAACTGTGAGTATAGGAGGGGGTAGTGCTCTCTCTGTTGAAGGATTAGGCACAGACTGCGTCCTCCCTAATAATGCTCATACAGTGAACTCTCGATATAAGAATATCGTCCGGCGGGGGGGGTAATATTGTGTGTCGCGGTATTGTGTGTCGCGGTATTGTGTGTCGCGGTATTGTGTGTCGCAGTATTGTGTTTGGCGGCGTTGTATTTGGTAGCGATGTCTTTGGCGGTGTTGTTTGTGGGGTATTTCTTATCGATAAGCATTCCTATTCCAGCTAGGCTGTTTATATATTACCCAATCAGGTACTCTTGATATAAGAATACCTTAGTAAACAACCTCGAGAAAATAAGAATATTCTTCTATCAAATATATTCTTATTTTGTATGGGGGCGGGGGGGGGATATTCTTATATCAAGTATATTCTTATATCAAATATTCTTATATCGAGAGTTCACTGTAATGTCGTTCGACTCAACTCTGTTCTCTATGTTCCTTCCCTTGGTCATTCGTTATTATCGTGGAACATGTTAAAGTCAAAGGGGTATCCTATGATGGCATCAGGTAACAGGATTATGGTTTATAATGCTGAGCGCTCTCCTATATGTATGGCAGAATTTAAGGGAAACCTCCCATTTCTTGCTCAACGCAAAGATAGTTCCATTCTTGCCAGCAATAATGAAGCTTCAGGATCCAGCTATAACGAAGCTTCAGAATCCAGCTCTAATAAGGTCTCCGGATCTACCTCTAACGAGGCTTCCGGACCCCCAGCAAAAGAGGCTTTGAACCTGAACTTGCGGAACAAGCTACCAAAAGGGCTAAAACCCATATATCTTCATCGTTTGCCTTTTGGTACCGCTCATTGGGGCATTCGAGTAAGGTAACCGGCCAGGCATATGTGGACGGCTCTTTAATACCCCCAATGCCTGCTGAATTCGCATACAAAGCATGTATAATGGCAAAATCCACGAATACAGTTCTACAAAGCCTTTCTGAAGCCAGATCCAGTCGGCCATTTGAGCTGCTCTATAGTAATCTGAGTGGAAAGCAATCCTTACCCTCCTACGGTAACTCACAATATTACATTACTTTTATTGATGATTTTACTAGGATGGGTTGGATATATTTCCTGAAGAATAAATCTCCAGATGCCTCACAGATTTAATCATTCGAGAATTCATTACTCTAGTGGAAAGACAGTTTAATACCACTGTCTTAACTCTAGTAACTGACAATGGCGGTGAATATGTGGAAGCTGATGAGTATATCAGAACCAAGGGCATTAGACATATCTATACTCCCCCATATTCACATGAGTCTAATGGTATACCAGAGCGATATAATCGGACAATACAGACCATGGCTAGAAGCATGATCCTAGGCCTGGTTAACCCTATTGACATTAACCAAAGGCCCGACCTCAAGCTTTGGGGTGAAGCCTGCAATATGGCTGTATATCTCCGAAATCACCTACCCCATTCACAGCTTCCTCAAGACAGAACGCCCTTTGAGATGCTGTACTACAAACAGCCTTCGATTGCGCACCTAAAGCCCTTTGGCAGTCCTTGTTATGTGCATACCGTTGAAGAACGAAAAATGCTAGGAGGCAAGTTCCAACCATGGGTTACAGGGGGATGTTCCGCGGCTGGTGTTCTTGTGTCACTGCTGAGTTGTGGTGTCTCTCCCACTCGGTATTTCTACTGCCTGCTCCTCCCTTCTGAACACAGAAACTCCAAAGGGCCTAGAAACTGATAGAGTCTCCTTTTTCATAGGAAGTATGCAAGAAAGACACTCGAAACGAGATGCAGGAAAGTTCAACTCGATGTATCTCAAAAGCTGAAAATAAATTGTCAAAAGATAATCAGAACAACAAATCCATGTAAAATATATGTTTAAGATCACGACTATACATATAGATATCAATTATTTTCAACATAATATAGTAGTGATGTCTTCAAAGTATTTGTTGCCCATATGCAAATGGCATGTGAAGTGTAATATACCTGGGGTATGTACACGTTGTAATATACATATGCCAATGACATGTGAAGTATAATATACCTGGTACATATACTAGTACACATGTAATTCGAGGGAATCATAGAAGGTTCAGGGTAACAGCTATTTATCTAAGGAAATAGGGATTGACAACTACTTGACACTGAGCTCCCTGTATAGGAAATGGCGCTAAGTCTGTTTAGGAAGCGGCGGATACCTAACGAGTACGAACCCGTGCCCTGCCTGCTCATGCGTAGCCACTGGATTTTTATGCCTTAGGGAATCGACCTGCGCGGGAAAATATGGATTCCGTGAAATGCTTCATTCTCAAATCTCTGACTCGAATTGCGTATATATACCTCGAGTACCAGTCCAACCTTTTCTATCTATCAGCAACCTCAAGTCTTGAGCCTCTACTCTACAACCAACCTCACACTAGACCTCCACTCACAGCTTCTGTCGAGATTTCAATATTCCGCATCAGCCCAAGTTTTTCCTCCTCAGTAACTACAAGCTCAGGGCCTCCATCCTCGATCTCCACTCGCAACTTCCTACGACACAATAGGTCAAGTTTTCAAGAACAATCTTCTATCAGTAATGGGCGTCACTGAGGTCAAGCAAGCCGTGGTTGTTGACGCTATAAAGTACTGTCCTAATTGCCGATTCTCGACAGTCTGCCCAGGTGCGAGAGATGTGGATATCCCTGCTAAGAGCACTCAGGGAGCAGTTAAGGTTCTCCCTTCGCCCTGCATACCAGGTGTGGGATTTATTAGTCTTTTCTACACACCAAATGCTAATCTGATCATTAAGCAAATTGAATAGCGGTCGAGATACTCTCAGCTGAGACCAAAAAGCAGAATTTTCTAGTTCTAAATGGATTGGGATTGGGATAGGGTTTGGGTTTGGGTTTGGGATACTGTGTGTGGATGGATGATTCTATAAAGTGTGAGAAGGATGAATTTAGTGCAGATAATAGTCTCTGAATAATACAGTCTGCAACCTTCCAAAGATAAATCTCCCGACCGTACACTAGAACCTCCATTGCAGTTTTAGCAGTACCGGTATCCCCGCTTTTGAAAGGCAAACCATATTTTGCGCTACACCCCAACCCTAACCTCCCCACTAGTCGAGTGGGTCTTTAGTCGATATCATTGCCAATTTACCACTCTCATGGAGTGTGATTGGAAGTAAAATGTATCCGAGGTGATGCATAATTCAGGGTAACTGACACCTCCAAACCCCGAATTGATGAACATAACCGCTTTCATACTCAGGCTTCCAGGCCAGGTAACAGAAGAAAATTTTAACTGTATAAATTAGAGAAATAACGCCCTCCCATTTTTGAAAATACCCACCTCCCCAATAGGATTTGGGCAAGTGCACGGACAGGGACTTCATCCAGAAGCAACGAACTCAGAATCCTTCCTGCAACGCACAGTTGTTTTTTTGTGAGGGCTTTCTCCGAATTGAAGTTAAAATTAAAGGTTTGGGAAAGCGGGTATTTTTTCAAATGTGGAGTTGGGTTGGGGGGTAAAGGGGGCGTTATTCTCCTTTTTTTTAATTTTTTAATTTTTTATTTAGAGAATACAAACAAAACAACTCAAGTACCTACAGGCGAGCAGAGGTACATAAGTAAGAGAAAGCAGAAAAACTCAAGTGAAATGGGACCCCCCGTGGTGTCATGAACCGGCTATAGAGGAGCGAGCTGTGTTGGAGCTGATGCCTCCGTTCCTGTTCAATGGGCAGTTGAGAATGGCGGGTATATGATGCGGCAAATGATGCGGCATTTGATGATGGCGTAATAGGTCTCATAACGAGCCTGCTTCTTCCATACCTATCACTACGTCTAGTGGTGATATCATCAAACATACCAAAATCATACAATAATATTGCTAACAGGTCATTATGGTTAAATTAAAATCAGGTAAATACTATCCTTCTGTAAAATTCTTCCCAACAAAGCTAATACAATATAAACAATCCCCAAATAGGAGGAATGAAACCAGATATACCAATTCAAACCTTCTCCCTGCTGATGTACTCAGTGTTTGTATACCTCCAAGAGTATCAAATTAGCCCTCACATGCTCCTGAACCGTAACCGCCGGAGTCATGGCATATGTAGATGGAAGCTCACTCATCTTAATGATTCCATCCTTCATCCACTCCTCAACAATAAGCTTGATCAAGGTGTGAATTTCTAGCTCCGCAAGCCTACAGCCCATTAGTATACCGCAGCGACTCCCTGTGATGCCATCGCCATAGGTGAGTACACCGTGACCTCTCAGGAATTCCATGAGCTCACCAATCAAAGAATCCTCAACTTGGGAGTTTGTAGACATTGTTATTGCAGTTATTGTGTTGTTTTTCTGTCTGGCATTGTGAGATTAGTATGGTATGCAAGTGTAGTAGAAACAGGAACTATGGCAATTACTCTGGAGTCCCTAATATACCTCCCTGGAGCCGTGGCTATGGCATCATTTACTTTGCGGCTACTTTCGTATGGCCCCGGCCCTGGTAGACACCTCCAGCTATTACTAGGTTATTTGCAATCCCATAGGGGATACGGCCTATAGTTTATAGTTCCTTTGTACTTGTGTTATATTGCTATACGTGATTCTGTTTTACCCTCAAGCTTCTGTAGGATCCAAAGGTCTGCCCCCGGCCAAGTTAATCCAATACAAAACAATCCCGAATGAAAATTAAGAAAATGAAACAAGATATACCCCTGGCTCCTGGCCCCGTCCCCCAGAATTTAGGAACATCCCAAGGCCGATGGGATCATAGGTATGATTGGCGATCTGTCTTAGATCATGCAGGTGTTGGATGTGGCAGTACGCCAGACGCGTTGATAAATGGAAATAAAACTCTGTATGTACATTCGTATGCACCTCCCTTCAGGGTAGGTACATATATGACGGAAGCCCTGGTGAATAACTAAGTCGGGGGAGGTTGGGGGTGGGAAGGAGGTTTGGGCTTTCCCTTTTTAAAAAAAAAAAAAAATTGCTTAGAAAAAGGAAGTTGTAAGCAGCATTCAACTGACCACTAAGTACAGTAGAGAACTCATGTACCCACCCTATATATCGCTCCATAACCCGCTCGCAAATATGCGCCGTAGCGATACTTTTTTTTTCCTTTTTTTCTCTTTTTTTATTCTTTTTTTTTATTCTTTTTTTTTCTTTTTTCTTTTGAAGTAATTCACCTGCCTCACGTACTTTGAAAGACCAATATGTCTCCTCCTCCTTGAAAAGACTATACATATACCAGATGGGGATATTTACTAGTGCAGAAATAATTCAATTGTACTGTATTATTTTTCCGACGAATTTTGTATGGGATAAACATTAATAGATAGACGCCAATACATGGACTTCTCGGTAGTTATCACCAATGCCCCCTTCTCCCTGCACATCCCTCTCACCGGAAGCCAAAATAAATAATTTTCTCTACTTACTACTATTCACATAGACAATGGAATACATTCAAGGAACAAAACAAAACAATCATGCATATACGCCTCCAAAACAAGCTCAAACAGCGAAAGAAAAAAACAACCAACAAGAATACAAAAAGATATTTAATAAAAAAAACAAAAAGCGAGAGAGAGAGAGAGAGAAAAAGAGTGGAGTCGTAAAAATTGTGTGTACCCTTTTCTTTTCTTTTCTTAGATATTATCTCCAACTACTCATTTCAGAAATTCACACCTCTCCTCTCTTCACCCCACTACCGCCTTAAAAACCCTCCTCCTGCCCACTCCCCATCCCCAAAAGATTTAACACCATCAGTCCCACTTCCGGCCACACCTCCATCCTCCACCCCCTAAACAGCCCCTCAACCCCACCTAACCCCCCCTCCCCCTCCTCCTCTTTCACAATTAACCACATCGTCCCCACCACCCCCGCATACCTCCCAACAGGAATAGTCGTCTTCTCCGGTGGTCCGCCTTCCGGCTTCTCTATTGTAGGTGCATTCGCCTGTGCCCGCCTCAGTACTGTCTCTAGCGGTAACCGGAAAAACCTCGCTGCCATAGTCCCGACGAAATGTAGACTGGAGAATATCCCTGGGCTATGAGCCGGGTCAATACCGAGTTTGTTGGTGAGGATGTATGGACGCGAAGTCAGTATTAGGGTTGGGATAGTTGCGTGGAGGAGCGTGGGGAGGAGGACAGGTCGGGGGCAGGAATATGTCCCTAGACAGCGGAGTTGGGGGAGGATGTTCCGGGGCGTGGAGCTGCTGGGGGTGATCATGAGACGGGTTTTGATAATGTCTAGTGGGGAGAGGATTAATGCGGTGATGGCTGATGCGGCGATGGCTACGCCTATCGATAGGAGGGGGTTGGGGGAGTCTAGGGTGGATGCAGAGTCGGCGATGAGGGTTGGTTCAGGAAGGGACAGGATTGCCGAGAGGAGGGAGGACGTCCAGGACTCGAGGGTCTGAGTTAGCATCCAGTGGATGAAGGAGGCGTTTTGACCTGTTTGGGTTAATCACGTGGTTTGTGATTTGGGAATATATATTGGATTGGGTTGGGTTGCGTTCAGGTTGTCTACCTTTCCATATCCCCCATACACCCTCCTTGCTCCACAATGCCTTGATCATATCCCTGACATGGCTGTTCTTGTGGAGATGTAATTCCCAGGGTTGCCGGATTTCTTCGACGTCGGGAGTGGTGATTGGGTAGCCAGTTCGGTCGGTTACTCTGCGAGAGGGACGGGAGGAGGTAGCTCGAAGGGAAGGAGATACAGGAGGTGAGATGTCTGAGGAGAAGTAGGCGGGTTCTTCGTCAGAATCGGAGTTTACGGAACCTGCCTACACACAATCGCATATACATGTTAGCATTCTTCTTCGGGATTGAGACTCTGTCGTCATAGTAATTCTATGCATCCCTCTCCAGAAACTGGGATCAAGGAGCTTGCTTTAATCAAACGTACATCATCAGCCTCCATCCCCCTCCCTCCCCGACCCCTCCTTCCACCATCACCATTAAATATACCATTACGTTGCCTCTTCGAACTCTTCTTCGGTATATACCACACCTGCAGACTCGTAATCGCAACCTCAAACGGCTGGCTCACTCCCTGGCTTATATACTTCTTCCCAATGCCCATCGCCATCCTCTTTGCCAGCTCCACAGGGCTCAAGTTCCCTCCAGCATCATCACTGATGTAGTCTGAGTAATCTAGGTCGCTGAGAAGATCCCGTGCTGTCGAGGTGAATATCGATGTTGCATTTGAAGTGATACTGGAGGACGGACTGGAGGAGGAGGAGGACGAGCTCGAGGTGGAGACCTTGGAGAAGGTGTCTTTCGCGGCGGATTGGATGCTGTCGAGGAGGTAATCGTTTGCAGGGGGGATGTAGTAGGGGCGGAGGGGGTTGGGGCCTGTGCTGGTAGACATGGTGGTGATGATGGGGTGGGAAGGGGGTCGAGGTGGAGGATCTCGGCTGGGTATTGGGAAGTGATGGGTTTGGAAGTGGGGGGTAGTGGGGGGTAGTGGGGCAGATGGTAAGGGTGCAGAACGACCACAATATCCCGTTTACGAAGAAATATGGAGAGTTGTTTGGTGTTTCCGTGCGCTGTTGATGTGGTTGTGTGATTTCTCGTGAGGGTCATGAGCGAGTGAGTTTTTGATGAGGGGCGGAAACCAAGGAATTCCTGACCAGTGAGACAAGTGAATGCTTATGATTTACAACCATAGAGCAGATTCCAGCAACAGTCTACGCTCACGGAAGTGCTAGATATATTCCTACACTGCCTTTTGTCTCCCAGTTGCTGAACATCCAGATCGTCACCTTGAGTTTTCCTGCTGCTGTAATAATGTGATGCTTCAATACCGTGCTTAGTCATGGCCTACATAACGCTTTGCGCCAAGAGCACAAATATGCCAAGATTTACCACTTCGCTGGGCATTCTGCTGCTCAATGTGCACTGCGCAAAGGCATCGAGTTTCGCCGACAATTCCCCCGCACCACAATGACCGACCATCCCACAGAGAAAAAGCGGCGCACCGGCAAGCCCGCCCCCGCAAAATCTGCCCAGAAAGCTCCTCGACCAGACTCACCCTCTGGTGCTGGGAGCGGTTCAGAATCCGACGCTGCTCCTCCGAGCAACGAGGGCAAGAAAGCACCTGCTGCCGCCCACGAACTTGGCTTGGATGCAGCCTCCGACGGCAACGACGAATACGACGATGTCTCTGGCTCTGACGTAGATGCAGAAGATGAATTTCTCAATTCCGACGAAGACTCCGACGACTCTAGCGACTCTCTAGACTCCGTTCTCGCCGGCCAACGCAACGGAGCCGTGAAAAGGCGAAAACGAAACGACCCCAATGTCTTTGCCACATCCATGAGCAAGATCCTAAGCTCCCACTTGACGACAAAAGCTAGATCTGATCCAGTGTTGGTCAGGAGTAAAGCCAAGGCTCTGGTCATCGATGAGAGTAAGCTCGAGACAAAGGCGCGGCGGGTGCTGAGGGAGCAGAAGAGGTTGGAGCTGGAGAAGGGGAGGGTGAGGGACGTCCTTCCAAAAGGAGATGGGATGGAAGTCATGAGGGCAGTGGAGAGGGAGAGGCAGTTGAGAAAGATTGCCCAGAGGGGTGTGGTCAGGATGTTTAATGCCGTGAGAGCGGCGCAGGTGAAGAGTGAAGTGGCGCAGGCGGAGGTGAGAAAGACGGGACTTATTGGCATGGGGAATAGGGAGCAGAAAGGTGGGCTTATGCTCGTTTATATAGCATCCTTTTATGACGTCTTTGTTGCTGATTGGGGTTTGTGAATAATATAGTTACCGAGATGTCGAAACAGGGTTTCCTCGACCTTATCCAGTCCAGCTCGGCGAAATCGGCTTGAAATCTTCTGTCAAAGGGGGCCATATATCACACAAAATTATCTGAACTGTCCCTGGGCTACCTTCCGTAAGCCGGGCTTTCACCATCCTTGGGATCACTGAAACCCATCCACGTGTATGTCGTTGCTTTCTATGGGTCTAAAAAGGCGTTCTCGATCTGTTGAATTATCCTGGTGTAATGTAACGCTCAGTGCGTGTCGATATGTATCATTATTCATCCCCATTTCCATGCTTTGTGAAGAGAGATATCTTCCATACGTTTGCAAATGCGTTTACCCTGTACTCCGCAACGGCCTTGTTAATTGTGAGCGTACAATATACTATCGGTGTTTGGGCAAACATAGCACCCAGTGATTACGTTTTGTCCTAGCGGTTACACTCTCCAACATTAATTATTGTTAATTACTGAAACAATGTCTTGCCAAGCCAATATCCAAACCAACATACACAGATATTGTTAGATGTAAACAATGCGAGCTCCCATACACCTCCCCACCCCCCCAACACAGCTCTCCCCGCCTCCAAACACGCACGAATCGCAATAAAGAATATCCAACCAATCAACCCAACCCCCCTCCCCACCATCCCCGTGCGTGCATCCATCCAGTCATCTTCAAATTAACCACTATGGACCCCCCTATACCCCTCCCACCAAACTTCCCCCTCCCCCAACTCCACGCCCACCTCTCCCAATTCATCCACCCTCGCTCCTCAGCCCACCACATCCGTCAAGCCGTATCTTCCTATTTCAGCGACCTAGCGGAAACCATCGAACATGGCGGAGTCGAGCTCCACCCACCAATCACAGCAACATCATCACAAACTGACCCTATCCCCGATGTCGGGAAAGAAGCATATGGGAAGGAGATTGATGGGCTACTTGGCCGAGGGAAGTATTTAGGTCCGGGCCAACAACCAGCAGCATCTGGATCTCAAAAGCGGAAAATGAGTACTAGCATACCAAAGTGGGGTGGGAGCCTAGGAAAGTCCTCTGGTGCAGAATCAGCAGCAACTAAATCCACCACACAAGGCCCAACAGAGGGCAGACTCGGTGGGGAGAGATTACGCCGTGAATATCTCCTCGCCGTCCGGGAGAACATCCTCGCAAAACGGGAATACGATGTCATGGCGTCCTCCATTCCAACGGAATACGACGCAGAGGAGCTTGCAAACAGTGATGATGAGAAGGAGGAGGATGTCGAAGGGGTATGGGATGAAGAGGGGGAGTTTGGGTTACGCCCAAACGCGAAGGATGGTGCGCGGGAATTCCTAGATTTATATCTCAGTACGCATTTATTGGGGAGACAGTTGGCGAAGTTGGGTATTTTGCAGCATTATGTGCGGGAGTTTCCAGCGAGGAAGGAGGAAGGAGGGGAAAGTGGTGGAATGACTCTCCCGCAGCCACCACAGCCACCACAGCCACCGCCGCCACCGCCGCCGAGTGTGGTGCTTCCTGCTGCGGGTGGTGCGGGTAGTGAAGACGCACATGCAAAGATTTTATTGCCGTTGGAGAAGGCGGTATTTAGGGTCTATAATGAGTTACAGGCGGAGAAAGAGAGGTTGGAGAGGGTGAAGAGGGAAGTTGGGTTTGGAAGCGAGAGTGGTGCGAGCGTGCATGTGGATCTGGGAAGGAAAAGGATAGCACTGGAGAGGACACGGGAGGAGTTGATCCGGTGGATGGAAGAGAGGTTAGCCCATAGCGCTGCCGGAGGGGACGAGGAACTACCACAGGCCACGGGACAAACGGAAGGAGAAGGGAACATCCACCAAAAAGTCGTTGCCGACATCGAAGCCACTTACTCCTCTTATCTCAAATCCCGAGCGACTCTTGTCTCCCTAATCCAGCAATCCATCGTCCTTTCCTCCCCCTCCCCACCGTCTTCCACCCCCTCTACCATCAACATTACTAATACCACTACTACCACCAACAGCCCCCCTCCCCCTTCCTCACTCCCATTAACACCCACCCTCCCCCTCCTTCCCCTCCTAACCACCCACCTCCCCCCCTCGTCCATACCCAAAAATCCCTCCTCCTAACTCGCACACACATCTCCAACACCCTCTCCACCCAAAAAGACACCCTCTACCGCACCCTCACTCACCTCGCACAGAACTCACACCTCCTCTCACCCTATCTCCACTCTGGCGCAATCAGTCTTGAGGGACGCGCCCCCACGGATATCGCGAGGTATTGGGAGGAAATTGCCAAGGCAAGGAGGAGGGCATTGGTGGAGGAGGTGGGTGGGAAGATGGATGCTGCTTTGGGGAAGTTGGGAGGGGTGAAGGCGAGGATAGGCGAGATAAAGGCGTTAGTGCAGTTAAAGGATGGAGAGGAGGATGGGGAGAAGGAGGAGGTTGGTGCGAAAGTGGGAAGAGGGGGGATTCCGGTTAGGAGTGGAAGAGGGGGGAGGAAGGGCGTGGTAGAGGAGAGGGAAAGGGAGAAAGAGGGCTTATGGGTTGGTTTGGGTGGGGGTGTGGGCGTTATTGGGGATGGGATTTAGCGGAGATTGTGATATGAACCGAGTTAGGTTGCTTTCCGTTGTATAGATTAGCTTGGTGTTATGGCATTTTAATTAATTGCTTTTAGCTTGGTGTTGTTGGGAGTTGGGTAGGTAGATAGAAAGATTTCAGGGTTTTTTTGGAGGGAAGATTAATTGTGAAATAAGTGATTGCGGGAAATTCGTGATATATACCATACTGATCTAGCATAAAATATATATGTTCTGGGCCGCTCGCGGGCGGCATACCCTCCGTGCCGGTCGCGGGCAATTAATATAATTCCTCAATTTGGTAAATGTGAATCGAACAAAACATTCTGCTACACTCAAAAAACACCCTATGAAGTCATTTTTGACCACCCCATCCACATCACATACCCTTCTTCTTGGGAGAAGGCAGACATGGAACAAGGGGAATTCCAAAAAAATTACCTCAAGCCCTTCACATGATGAAGTACATGTTTGTGTAGTTAACAACTCATCACCTTCATCTCTGATGATGAATGGAATGGAGACAAGGATGCTACTGAGTTTATTGCTACTGTAGAAATCTGCAACATTTCCTATGCAATAGGTATTTGAAAATTAGTTTCTTATCTATGGGGTTCTTATCCATGGGGGGGAGTTCTAATAGACGGGGCCTAATGGTTCAGGCTATATAGACCATCTTGTGCTGAATATCGATGCGCTATGTGGAATTCAGTGAAGTTTGAAGCAATCATAATTGTAAAATGTTTTTTTTCTACATCTTGTTGCACGATTTCTTTTTACTCTAGAAAATTCCCAGCTATTTCTTAGTTATAGGATCCAAGTAGGGTGCAAAACGGTACTTCCTTAATCGCAGGTACTTATTTATATGCAGATTGCTAAGGTACTTCAATTCCTCGATTCTGAACCAAAACGAAGCAAGGTTCTACCTAGAAGTATACAACAGGCTACAACAAACATTATATTTTGCAGTTGTGAGATGGCCAAACCTGATAATAAAGGGCTATATGCGAAGCTATTACAAAATTTTAGCCTGAATCTATTGCAGTCGCTGGGATAGCTCCAGCTACGCATACCGTTATCAATTCTTTTTCTTTTTGGGTAAATCAGTACTCGTAAACCTTTATCAATACAAGTGCATTATGCACCAAATTGAGTAATTATTCAAATTGCCCGTGAGCGGCCCAGAACATATACATGTGAGTACAGTTTATTGCCTTTGGCTGGTGATATTTATAATATCGCTCTTTGGAGGTTTCAGTTTCTGTATCCGGGCAGATTGCGGTTTTTCTACGAGAGGCTTGTGCGACTAAGACTAGCGGTTTTTATGGAATGACACTAGTAAAAATGGCCTAGTTTTTGCAATATGATGGTTTCCATGGAATTATCCTCTAGTCATAGACGTTACCCTGAATTGCGATGGTTGGTTCGAATACGGAGTATGCCAAGCAGCATGCGGTGCATAGGCATTGCATATGCAAGATTCCCAAACCGGAAAGGGGAAAAGACACTGGAGTATTGGATGGGCTAAAAATTGAATTTTTTTTTTTTTTAAGGCTAAAGAAAAGATATCAAAGAAGGCTTCTACTATCTCCCATGGCGCTTCGTCTCATTGTCTTTTATCCATCTTGGTGGATCGAGGTGTTTGGAGTCTTGTCCTTTCCGTTAGGCACCTAGGTGTAAGGGTTCGCCGCAGACAATGCAGTGGGTCCTATTCACATGAGTGTATGGGAACCCGCATGCAGAACACACGATGGAGATATTATTCGAGGAATCCATATGTGGGAGTATCATTGTTTGTATTCGAGCTTGTGGTCTCCGATTATTGTAAAATTGTGATATCGTTCGCTGAGATAGAGGGGTTGTGTGATGTACTTTGCTGGAGGGTCCTCGTAGTTTAAGGTTTTTATAGGACTCTAGGGAAGGGCTCAATTAGTATTCTCGGGCTTGACCCACCTAGGGGTTGGCCCAGGGACAGATATAGTTGCGGCTAACATGACCAGCTAAATATTGAGAACGAAGTTAGACCGTCTTCGAAATCCTTCATCTACATCGGCCGATCGAGGTCACACTAGGTGACGATTAGCTTGATCCTCTCCACCTAATGTATGGCGCAGTGAAAGACGATATGAGCTCCATCCTCTCTAGCATTCTCAGGCTGCTGGCGCAATGTCTCTTGGGATGAGGCTACCGGTATTTGTCTAAGATTGGACTCGAAGTTGACCTTAACATCGGTCTTCCCTTTCCCAGGTGCCAGTGTGACCCAAACTAAGTGTGTCCTGGTCCGGTCATGCTATCCACAGGGCTTTGAGCTGGCTCTCGATGGTGGATCTTCCCGTCGTCTAAGAGCCCAGAGATTGTGACGGTCCAATGTGCTTTAATGTCGGAAGCGGTCGTCCTCTGGTTCGAAAAACCACCAGGTCCTGACGAGGGGCCCTCCGTATGTTGTCTCTGTTGCCGTAAGAAATCTCCAGCAATCAGACGGAAGGCCGCTTGGATGGGTCCCGCCCGCGGGACTGTTGAGTCGATTATGGAACTTCCGTCGTGCAATATGGTAGTCAGGCCTCTGATCTGCGGTATGAGGTCGAGCTTCCTCCCTGCGATAGATGCTGAGTGGCGACCAGATCCGGTCACTAGGCTCTGATGCCTCTAGCTGCCCAGCAGGCTAAGAGGTCGTCTAGCTTGTCTTCCAGCAGTTCTATCCTGGCAACCAACTTGCACTTCTCGTGGCTGCTTCCGTGTAAGCTCCCGTAACCCTCCGCAGGGCGGTCAGGGCCTGGTATTCAAGCCTTCTTATGCTGGCCAATCTTGCGTCTGGTGGGATTGACTGCGGTGCCACAGCCTTTGATTCCCAGTTAGTCTGACCATTCCTGTATACATAACAGAATAGCTATGGTGGCCGCAGCCTTAGCTGTGCGGGCTTTGATGTGCGCATTGAATGTGAGCCGCGAATCGATGAGAAAACCTAGTGTATTGCGTGCTTTCCCCCTTGACTGGGCATCAAAATCTACTCTGCTATCTTTAGTCGTGCCCCATCTCAGTTTGTGTCGCATAGCAACCGTGTCTCTGGTATTACCGACGTCCTGGACAATCCTGTCGTGGGTTTGTCTAGAGCCCTTAATGACAACTAGAGGGTTTACGTCGCTGACGTACGAAAAGAGGTCGATTTCCGGTGCAGGTTGCAATCTGGAGGGTGTTCCTAATCCTGAAGAGTGTCTTGGTGTGGAGAGGGGGTTCCATGGAGCTGCATAGGAGTAACAAGTATTTAAAAAAATAAAAAAAAAAGGGGGTTCCATGGTCCATGTAAACTCGCTCTCGGCAGGAAGGGCCTACCTCTAAGTAGGCAAGAGGAAAGCAACCAATTTGACACCTCTATCTCGTAGGTCCGCTCTCACATAGGCATGGTCTGCTAGTTGGCAACGCACATAGGGATCTCAGGCTCTCATGGATTAGAGGTCATCTAGGCATCGAGGGGAATGAGAAGGCGGACCGGACTTGTAACTTCCAGTCATCACCTAGGCACATTCACTGGCAAGGCTTGCACAGTAACGGAAGGGGGCCTCCAAGCATTCTCCAAGGCAGCACGTAAAGAAGCAAGAACGAAAGTGGGTTATTGCGTGAGGAGGGTAGAATGGAACCGTCATGCCCTCTCAGCCTACACGTGGTTGCGTACCAACAGAGGCCCCCAGAAGAGCTGGCTGCACCACATCGGCAAAACGGAGTCAGCAGAATGTGCATGTGGCCACCCCTCGGAAACTGGAGACCACATAACGTTTAGTTGCCCCCGCTTCAACCATCCGAGGAGGGTCTTACTCGGAGAAAGACACAGCTGGGAGGAGCTCGACAAGCCAGAATGGAGGAAGGAGGGAGAGGAGACCTTCGAGGCTACGGAAGCATTTTTCAGGCTATTATACCAGGAGCTTACTTAAGGCCTTCAGGAAACATTAGTCCATCTCTTTAATATCCACGAGTCTCTTTACAGTTCCGATCTAGTCACCGATTTCCTAGTTCATTCATTTACAAGTTACTTCGTCGTCGAGAGGAGTGCAGGTTTCCTTGTCGGGAGTTATCAAGCGCGATCGCAAGGCCGCGCCTATACTAGCCGACTATTATTTGCGTCAGATGGTGAACTTAGAGTGAGATTTTGCATGCGTACAGGAAGAACAATACTTCATGTGCGTATGATATAATAGGTGCGTGTCAAGAAATATGGATTCAAATTAGTTGCGTAGTGTAAGTATTGTAAGATAGGTATACATCAGGAAATATGGATTAAAATTAGTTGCGTAGGGAAAGTATTATAAAATAGCTATGCGTCAGGAAATATTAATTAAATGATTTGCGTCCGGCATGGCTATAGTTTGTTCTCGTACCCAGACTCTAGCCTGATCTTGGCATTCGCTTCTGCGATTTAATCAGAAGAGAGTCTGGGACTATACCCTTGGCGGCCTAGAAACGACCAATCACTGAGAAGCGACCACTGTCTAAGACATGCAGCTTGACCGGCCTCGTCAGCCTCTCCGCAGCCCCAATACCCCCTCCGTAATAGTATAATGGTCTTAACTAATATCAATCAAATCGCCAGGTCTCAGGCAACGCTAACAATACCCTCCGATCACAAGCATGCCAAAATATACGAAGCAACAGCTGCAGGAAGCGATCAAGCATGCAAAACGAGAGCCAGATGCACCTATGCTACGGATTGCAGATTTATATGGGGTAGACCAGCAGACATTACGCCGGAGGGTGCTAGGGACACAGCAGGAGCGGTCTATAGCCCATCGGGACCAGCAACTGTTCTCTACAGGTGATGAGAAAGCAATCGCTGGCTATGCTGGAATCATGGCAGATGCGGGATTTCCGCTTGGACCAGAGCTTTTGCGGCAAATTGCACAAGGAATTGTCAATGAGAGGCAAATACCCCAGAAATGCTCCTCATATGCACTCTCCGCCGGCAGCCCTTCCACCAGCAACCCTTCCGCCTCTAGCAACCCTTCTGCCTCTTCAAATACCCCTATTCATATCGTTGGTATCCACTGGGTAGATAGATTTCTTGAGCGCAATCCAGGCTTCAAAAAGGTCTATATTCGCTACCAGGAAAGGGCAAGAGCAGCAGCAACTAATGATATAGAACTACAAGCTGATTTCCTATGAAAGTTAGCAAATCTTATACGACGGAAGAATATAGCTCAGGATGATATCTGGAATTGTGATGAGAAGGGAATTACAATGGGAAGAAATAGTAAGCGCACGATGGCTATTGTACGAGTTGGGGGTAGAAGTACAGCAATGACTGAGGGGTCTCGAGAGTTTTGCAGTGTATTGGAGACTGTAAATGCTAGTGGAGAGGTTATCCCACCATTTATTGTCTGGCAGGGAAAAACTCATCGAGAATCCTATTATCGGGAGGGAGGGGTGGAACACGAAGCAACATTTGCTGTATCTCCAAGTGGGTATATGGATGATGAGCTTGGGTTTGAATACATATGTCAACACTTTGAGCCTTATACTCGCTGGGGTGTTGGAGGGGGGGCTTGTGAGTATGATGGTGATCCACCACCACGATGTCTAATTGTGGATGGTCATTCTTCTCATGTGGCATGGAGAGTGGTTAAATATGCTCTTGATCATAATATCCATATGATCTGTCTTCCATCCAAATCTACTCACCTTCTTCAACCTCTCGATGTTGGCTGCTTCTCTCTATTGCAGCGTGTCTATGAGCGCAACCTCAGTACATGGCTCCGCTGTAATCCTTTATTAGGAATATCAAAGCTTGAGTTTCTCAATATTCTCCAGCAAACTCGGAAGGAGGTTTTTACTAATGAGATTATCCGGAGTGCATGGAGAGCATCCTGTTGCTGGCCTATTGATCGCTCTCTCCCACCTCCTCAGCCACCAGCTGCTACTTTTTCAGTTGCAAGTGCTATTATAGCTGCAGATGCAGGGGTTCCGGCTGCAGGGACAGGGGTGTTAGCTGCAGGCCTAGATACTCCTGCTCGGCTTCGTCAGCTTTCTCGAACACTTGTAGAGCAGGCACGGCAGAAGCTCAAGAATGATGATAATCTTAAGAGCATGGTATATGAGCTTATTGACTTCACAGCAGAGAAGGTCACTAAGTATAGAGATATTGCACCTCATGCAGAAACCCTCAATAAGCTTCGAGATGGAAAGATACGTAAAACAAGAAAGAGATCTAGACATGTTGGAGAAGCTCGTGTACTAACCTACAAATATGTTAATGAAGGGATTAAGAAGCTTGCAGATACAGAGGCAGCAAAGGCTGAAAGGCGGCGGATTCTAGAAGAAAAGAAGAAGGTTGCAGAGGAAAAAAGGGTGGCTAAAGAAGCACTTGACAAGCAGTGGAGGCATGATTTACAGCAATATCAAGAGGTTGAGTTACCAGCATGGCAGGCAGAATACGCAAAGATTGACCAGGCTTGGGCAGCCTTAAAGGCTACTACAAATGGAAGGTCAAAGCGTATTGGTAAAAAACCTTCCTATCCTCTTCGACCAAAACGACCGCTCAAACCCAAAGGGGGGTCTATTGCTAGTAGTGATCTCACGATAATAGCAGAGGATATATTAGAGAAGGGGGCAAATAGTGAGATTGAAGGAGAAGGTGAAGAAGGTGAAGATGAAGAAGATTTGGTGAATTCAATGCGAACTCTTGATATTGCTTATTTTGCGGAGGTTAGTGCTCTTATTTATTGGCTTCCCGTTTTACTATTTGGCAACTGTTACTAGCTATATTTATCTAACATTAATATATAGATGCATGGATAGGACTTCTAAGTAGTTGTGAGCTTATTGGCAGAATATTTCAAATACAAGCAAGGGTAGAGGGGGGTAGGGGGGGTTATGGAGGAATTTTTACTGGCGAGAGGCCTCTTGAGTACTGAGCTGGTTTTAATGGAATGCAAATGTAACCATGTTGTAGAGCGTAGTCACTTCCATAGATATGTATTTAGCTAGTTTATAGTCCTCTCTCGGTGTTGTTTGGTATATTATGTTTTGTCTGTCACAGGGGGGCCTACAGGGGTGGTCGCTTCTCAGTTATTGGTCGTTTCTAGGGCGCCAAGGGTACACCTCCGAAATCATCTCCGAAATCATCTCCAGTGCCAAGATTTTCGGAGATGCTAGCGTGGTTCCGGAGGTGCTAGCGCATTTGTGATGTATAATCAACTAGTCTTAGTCTGGTGGGCACAAGCCCCCCGCCAAAGTAATCAACGGTAGCAATCCCATTCACCCTGAACAAAACATCACCCCTGTATAGCTCTCCAGCTCTCTTCCGTCTTAGTGGTCCTTTTTAGCTTAGCCAATTCCTACCCACTGTAATATCTTTGGTAGCTTCGGTTAAGCGCAAAACTTCTCAATCAGCTGGGGCCTCAAGAAATAAACAGGGCAAAATCGAAGAGCTTCCTATTATTGAAGTAGATGGGACTGTAAACCTAGATGGGGTATGGGAACCTTTCCTGCTTGCTGATGTTCAAAAATGGTGGCCAAAACAAATTATTGAGCTAATGAGTGAGTATACTGTAAGTGCTATTATAATTTGAATTAATTTGATCATATGATACTAACTGTATCTATAGACCCTAGAAGAATTTCGAGGCAAATTATATTGGGTGGCTGCATATGGATTCTTCAAAGTCCGAAACTAGAATCTACTTTTTTTAGAAGCAACTTTAAATTGTATACGGCCTACAAGAGAGGGAGTAATGGATATGGCTGGTGAGGTAGAGACTTTAAAGGTTTATATCTCTGAACTATAAAACACTTTTTGTGGGATGTTTCTGAAGTTGTCTCAATTATGGGTTCAGGGGTCTAAGGGGGTGGTATTCCAACATGAGCTTCAGAAGGCAAGAGGTAAAAGGGTCACTCTGCAGAGACTATCGATTATGGAGGTAGAAAAATGGTTTGAATTCATGAATAAGGAATACTACCGCATTTAGTATCCTATCGTATTTGTCACAGATCCCATTATGTGGACAATAGCTAGAAGTACAAAAGGAATATCTAATGTACTAATGACTTTCTATCAAGAATTACGAGTGTCTACTTTGGTGATCTTTGTTCGTTTCATTATGATCTTGTATACTGGAAGGACTAGTCAATGAGTTTTGAGCAATGCCGTGCACCTGAAAGTGTTCGATACAACATGTTTAGGGAACAGTAAGAACTGGCTACCTTTTTTGGGGAAGGCTGAGCATCCGAGAAATACTCAGGCTTGGGAGCAGTTGGACTTAAATTATGATCTTCATGAGTTTCATGACCATTACACTGATATAGTTGAAAGATTGGAAGAAAAGTTATTGAATGAAAGTCATGATATAGGCATTGAAGTAGAGAAGTTGAGGGAGCCTGAAAATGGAGTAGGGGAAATTTCTGAAAAGAGAGTGAGACAGAACAAAGCTGGCAATAAAATAGATATAGAAGTAATTGAAATTGATGGAGCAAAAGTTGACAATTGGGGGAGTGAACAAGTGAAGATGGAGGTGAATGAAGGAAAGGGTGATAGGAATGAAGTAAATATGGAAAATGAAAAGGGGAAGGAATGATACTTGGAGTAGGAGGATAGGGGGAGTAAAACTAGTAAGAAATCAATTGAAGTAAGGGAAGTGGAGCATGAAGATAGAGTTGGGAAAGAGGTGGAGGAATTTGATTTAGAAGCTATAGGTGATATTCCTGAATTGATAATGGAGTTGGGGAATGAGTGGTCGACAGTGTTGTCAAGGAGCATTACCAGTGAGGAATTTATAATTTGAGCAGGCCTGGTGACACCGGTATAGTTTGCACGTATCGAAAGAGAAGTTCGTGAGGATTGGGAGTTGGATAATAGAATTGCCGAATTGGTGTGGCCCTATCTTACTGAATTACAGATGGCAGAGTAAATGTTGCATAAAGTATATTTCCATTGAGTATATTGTGCTAATGTAAGGGAATAGTTATATTACAGAGGAGGCAATCCGAATTTCACTGTTGGGACTACATGGAATATCTCGTTGGTCAGCATATGCCTCCACTGAGCTTCATACAAGGTATGATGAATTATGTATGTTGTGGGAGAAGAAAAGAAAGAGAGAAAAGAGGGTGGCCGATAATTGTCGGAAAAAAGCTGCAGCGGCAATTCAAGCAGCCAAACGCTGGAATATGATGCAAAAAGAGTTGGATGAACAGGTTGAAGAAACAAAATGGGAGAAAAGGAATTTGAGGGATACCTTAGTGGAGGTAGATTTGAGAAAAAGGGGGATATCAAGCTCAGTAGATGAGGAAGAAGCTTCATAAGAATTGGAAACTAATTCAGATCTAGAGGTTGAAGAAGTTAGAGCTTTGAGTTGGATTAAAAAGCATGTAGGTTTGGAGACGAATAAGAAACCAACATTACTAAAAAAAGAAATCACCTTGAAGACCTCGTCTAAAAAACCAGTACCAAGTACACCATAGAAAATGACTCCATAGAAAGGAGGAGGGGATCAGGTTACTTCATATCAAATTCAGGAAACTCTACGAGGTTAGGTAGTTGGTAGAAAACAGCCATCTTTGATAACACTGAAAAAGAATATGCTTAGTGATGAAGGGGTTTCACTTGGAGTGCTTAGGATAAAAGTAGAGGAGCAAGACCTTTCGGAAAATATTGTGGGTAATAATGCGATTAATGTTAGGGGCAAGCTAGTGATCACGGTGATATATGTCGGAATATTGATATATAGAGTGCATGAAGGCATAATCACTTGCTTGGGCCTAACTGAGTATACAATGTGCAAAGAATAATAGCTTCATTCAAAGTAACCCAGCGATACAAAACTTCACTCGAGTCTTAGAGAGCAATAACTAGATACAAGAAGTGGGCATATATATAGGAAAGCGGAGTTAACTTCAGGCCACCTACCATCGGGTAGTTGTCAGCCCGGTCTGCATAATCTCAGCCATAATAGTACTCCCCCTCTACTAGAGGGCGTCCCGACCGACCAACTTCACCAACCCTTATTTCACCCTACTCCGTGCAGATGTAGAAACCCTAATGGTATTGCATATCTCTTTGCTCAAGTATGTTGGACTTTCGGCCTAACCAGAATATAGGTACCTCAACTGTATTGCGTATCTGGTGCTCACGTATTATTGGTCTTAACCCTATATCCATTCTTAAGTATCTTTGGACATGGGTCCCTCAATGATATTGTGACTCTGGTGGCATAGCCACCTATTGTAAGGAAGTCACATTCTATTTCCAATGAAATGTAACTCCTGTTACATACCAACTTTTAACCTGGTGGAATAAGATATTATCAGGCCACCAGCATCGGCCGACAGATGATAATAAAGGTATAGTAACTCATGTATTTCATTATAGTAATGAGCGTGACTCATTGGAAGGGTCACGCAATACTTATAGTTCTATTTCCTAGTAGTTTCTAGAAGTTTCTATTATGTTGATTTCAAATCATGTAGTGGGTCAGATGATGGCCACTGCCTCAGCACTGCCCACACTGCCCAGCACTGCCCCACTCGGCAGTATATAGTCCCCTGAATTCCCCCCAGTTGGAGGAGGATTCAAGTCAATTCAAGCCAGGGATAGAGACAGAAACAAAGTAGTAGATATCTACCAATAATAAAGTATTGAGCTATTATATTCTGGGCCCGTTTGGGCCCATCTCCCTTTATGTTCCAATAATAAGTTATAGGCCGGTCAGGCCTACCTTTTACAACTAGAGTGACAATAGAATATATTCAAGCAAGATATACTTAAACAGAAGCTATAGGTTCCATGCACCTATAGTTTGCTATAGTAAACTCTAGTACTGCCACCCGGCAGTAGAGAGTTGGTTATGAAGCACGCTGCCTTACTTTACATTTTTTAATAGGACATAGTACTTTATTATTTAAGTCTCAAGTGGTAACAATAGCAAGCTTCTATGAAAAGTAATAGATGTATCTACCTCTATTATAATAGTATGAAGTGTTATAACTAAACTCAAGACAAAGAGTTTATTATAATAGCTAAAGGTTACAATAAAAAGTACTTGTCAATAGGAAGTTATTAAGTATACAACTTATACTTCAAGATTTAGATACATATTTAAAGACTTGGTTCCCCTTTGCCAAAGTCAGACTTGGTTTCTCTTCACCAAAGTCAGTACAATTGAATTGGTAACTCAATTGTAAGGTCCACATTTTCTAGTAATGTATGACAAACTTAATAACTTGTGTTGGAAAGGTTGGAGGCCTGACCGAACAGTTATATATTATTGTGTGATATCAACAAATCTTATCAGTATAACAACATATATTTAAAAACAACACCTTACGACAAGGTAAAACTTTAATATTTAAGAGTAGGACTCTCTTTTTTGAGGGAGCCATGTAAGGAAGTCACATTCTATTTCCTAATAAAATATAACTCCTGTTACATACCAACTTTTAACCTGGTGGAATAAGATATTATCAGGCCGCCAGCGTCAGCCGGCAGATGATAATAAAGGTATAGTAACTCATGTATTTCATTATAGTAATGAGCGTGACTCATTGGAAGGGTCACGCGATACTTGTAGTTCTATTTCCTAGTAGTTTCTGGAAGTTTCTATCATGTTGATTTCAAATCATATAGTGGGTCAGATGATAGCGCACTGCCTCAGCACTGCCCCAACACTGCCCCAGCACTGCCCCACTTTGGGCAGTATATAGTCCCCTGAATTCCCCCCAGTTGGAGGAGGATTCAAGTCAATTCAAGCCAGGGATAGAGACAGAAACTAAGTAGTAGATATCTACCAATAATAAAGTATTGAGCTATTATATTCTGGGCCCGTTTGGGCCTATCTCCCTCTATGTTCCAATAATAAGTTATAGGCCGGTCAGGCCTACCTTTTACAACTAGAGTGACACATCAGCAAAAAGAAATATGCGTCAGGACGCACCACCAAGCGTCCGGACGCGATCTTACGTCCTGTGCGTCCCGTGCGTCCGGACGCACTGGGGTATTGCATTACAATCCGGACGCAACTAGGGCCCCGCACTGCGTAGCAATACCTTCCTGACGCCATTGGGGCCCCGAAAGCCGTCCGGACGCCATTGGGGCCTCGAAAGCCGTCCGGACGGTGGTTGACATAAGCTCAACGTCTGGATGTCAGAGTTCATTGCCATCGCATCATCAACTCAATTGAGGTTGTTAACACTATAGGTTCCACGTCTGGCATTTCTGAACCAGGGCCCCAAATCGCTCTCTTCTACAATGCACACCCGCTACCAGCTTGCATCTACGATGCTCTATCACCAGCCAGCTACGTAGCCGCTATTGCAGCCATTGAATATGCACGCAGCAGAAATATCCATTGTATTTGCTAATAATTATATACACAGAAGTATTGAGTATAAGATATATATATAGAACATGCATTCGCTGCTTCAATTGCCCTAACACTCGCTCTAATACTCGCTCCAATACTCACTCTAATACTCGCTCCAATACTCGCTCTAATGCTCGCTCTAATACTCGCTCTAATACTCGCTCTAATACTTGCTCTAATACTCGCTCTAATGCTCGCCGTAATGTGCTGGGATATAGAGCGAAGGGAAAATGCGCGGGGAAGGGAGGTATATATACAGGAAAACCATAGTTGCCAAGGCCGACTGCTAAGGCCGACAATTTAGACTTTCCGAAGACAATGAGATAAGGGATAACAAGAGAAGTGGCAGGACAGTGATCAATGGCGCTCAGCCCCCTTTCGCCCGCGGGTGCCGTACTCTTCAATGCCTGGCCTGGTAATAGTCATATTGGGAAATCGTAGTCGTTGTATCGAGATATGTGCGTAGTTCACGCTTTGTGATATGTTTCGTAGGAATTCATGCATTCGCGGGCATATATATATATATATGTTCGAGAAACTCGTGCTTTTGGAGACATATAGAGAAACATGCATTCGCGGGCA
This sequence comes from Terfezia claveryi, assembly GCA_015179025.1. Classification (NCBI taxonomy): domain Eukaryota; kingdom Fungi; phylum Ascomycota; class Pezizomycetes; order Pezizales; family Pezizaceae; genus Terfezia; species Terfezia claveryi. The sequence goes on from WHUX01000097.1 coordinate 139,936, forward strand.
TATATATATATAATGTGCGAGAAACTCGTGCTTTTGGAGACATATAGAGAAATGCATGCATTCGCGGGCATATATATATATATATGTGCGAGAAACTCGTGCTTTTGGAGACATATAGAGAAACATGCATTCGCGGGCATATATATATATATATGTGCGAGAAACTCGTGCTTTGGGAGTCATATACATATATATGCGAGAAACTCGTGCTTTTGGAGACATATAGAGAAACATGCATTCGCGGGCATATATATATATATATGTGCGAGAAACTCGTGCTTTGGGAGTCATATATATATATATGCGAGAAACTCGTGCTTTTGGAGACATATAGAGAAATGCATGCATTCGCGGGCATATATATATATATATGTGCGAGAAACTCGTGCTTTGGGAGTCATATATATATATATGCGAGAAACTCGTGCTTTTGGAGACATATAGAGAAATGCATACATTCGCGGGCATATATATATATATATGTGCGAGAAACTCGTGCTTTTGGAGACATATATATATATGCGAGAAACTCGTGCTTTTGGAGACATATAGAGAAATGCATGCATTCGCGGGCATATATATATATATGTCTCCAAAAGCACGAGTTTCTCGCACATATATATATATATATGCCCGCGAATGCATGAATTCCTACGAAACATATCACAAAGCGTGAACTACGCACATATCTCGATACAACGACTACGATTTCCCAATATGACTATTACCAGGCCAGGCATTGAAGAGTACGGCACCCGCGGGCGAAAGGGGGCTGAGCGCCATTGATCACTGTCTTGCCACTTCTCTTGTTATCCCTTATCTCATTGTCTTCGGAAAGTCTAAATTGTCGGCCTTAGCAGTCGGCCTTGGCAACTATGGTTTTCCTGTATATATACCTCCCTTCCCCGCGCATTTTCCCTTCGTTCTATATCCCAGCACATTATGGCGAGCATTAGAGCAATTAATAGAGCGAGTATGAGAGCGAGTATTGGAGCGAGTATTAAGGCGAGTATTAGAGCGAGTATTAGGGCGAGTATTAGAGCGAGTATTAGGGCGAGTATTAGAGCGAGTATTGGAGCGAGTATTAGAGCATTGGAGCGAGTATTAGAGCGAGTATTACAGCGATTGCATGTTCTATATATATATCTATTGCTCAATACTTCTGTGTATATAATTATTAGCGAATACAATGGATATTTCTGCTGCGTGCATATTCAATGGCCGCAATAGCGGCTACGTAGCTGGCTGGTGATAGAGCGTCGTATTGCAAGCTGGTAGCGGGTGTGCATTGTAGAAGAGAGCGATTTGGGGCCCTGGTTCACCAACGCCAGACGTGGAACCTATAGCGTTGGGGACGAGCAGCCCATCTCATATTGCGTCCAAGAAGCAGTAGCATACTTCTGTTGCGTCCCAGGCGTGGGAGCACACATGTGTTGCGTCCTGGGCGCTGGTGCGCACGAGTGTTGCCGCCCGACGCTGGTGCGCACGAGTGTTGCGTCCCGACGCTGGTGCACCAAGCGTTTGGCGTCCTGATTGTAAGTTCCTGTCCCATGCGTCCTGTGCGTCGGACGCACAGGAAGACACATGACGCGAATATTTTTTTTGCTGATGCAATAGAATATATTCAAGCAAGATATACTTAAACAGAAGCTATAGGTTCCATGCACCTATAGTTTGCTGTAGTAAACTCTAGTACTGCCGCCCAGCAGTAGAGAGTTGGTTATGAAGCATGCCACCTTACTTTACACCTATAGGGTAGGGTAGTTCAGAAGGAAGGAGGTATTCTCTCAAACATGGTGGCGTCATGCCAGTGCTTAAACAATCTCAACATGAGGTGCAACATATATATGGATCATAGATCCGAGGTAATCTTGATAGGGGGGAGTATCCCACATGTCATTGCCGTTAAAAACCTCTGCCTGGCAAAACCCTATAGAAAAAAGCCAACGTCACAGGAAAAGGTTTAATGCATGCTTTCCCAGCTATCCAACCCGACTTGCCAGTGCAAGGGGGGGGGGTCGTGGTTATTTGCACGCTCATGGTGCTTGTTCGGATCTTCTGCGCTCGCAGCGCTCGTTTGGGTCTTTAGCACTCATAGTGCTAGCTTGAGTCTACACTCAAGGCGGGGTGTCTTTGAGCTGATGAGCTCGAACGGGGCTTTTGAGCTTTGAGCTCATTTGGGAGCGTGTAAGCTTGCTCGGAGGCTTGTAAGCTCGCTCGGTGGGGCCTTATAGGCTCGTTCAGGGCCTTATAGGCTCGTTCAGGGCCTTATAGGCTCGTTCAGGGCCTTATAGGCTCGTTCGGGGCCTTATAGGCTCGTTCGGGGCCTCAGAAGCCTGGCTAGGAGCATGTCACTCGAGATCTAAGACTTAGCAGATCTGGAGATCTCAATATAGGATTAGTAGGTCATTTAGAACAAGCTAATAAGCATATAGGAGGAGGAAATAATTATTTCCGATATTGCTGATATAGCCAAATAATAGAGCGACATGACTTTAGCTATTTTCGAGCTGTCCGACAGTGTAGGTAGCGAGAGAGGGGTGATTAGACCCAGAATCACCAGTCCCTTTGATCAAAGTGAAGTAATGTTAGGGGCGAGCTAGTGATCATAGTGATATCTGTCGGAATATCGATATATAGTGTGCACGAAGGCATAATCACTTGCTCAGGCCTAACTGGGTATACAATGTGCAAAGAATAATGGCTTCATTCAAAGTAACCCAGCGATACAAAACTTCGCTCGAGTCTTAGAGAGCAATAACTAGATACAAGAAGTGGGCATATATATAGGAAAGTGGGGTTGACTTCAGGCCACCCACTATCAGGTGGTTGTCAGCCCGGTCTGCATAATCTCAGCCATAACAATTAAGGGGAATACATAAGCAACTAGATCCATAGGTCAAGGATTTAGAAGAGGTGCTCCTGGGGGGGAATATCAGCATAAGTATGCAATGCCAATACATGGGGGGTGGGGTGGTTCTTGGATGCCTTATAGGTGGTATAGCGAAGGTGGTTGGTGGGGAGGGATGAGTAGTCCAGGGATAGGTGCTTCAGGAATGGGTGGTCTAGGAATGGGTGGTCCGGGAATGGGTGGTCCGGGAATGGGTGGTTCGAGAATAGGTGGTCTGAGGATGGGTGGTCCAAGGATGGGTGGGATAGGGATGGGTGGGATAGGAATGGGTGGGATGGGGATGGGTGGTCCGGAGATGGGTGGTCCAGGGATAGGTAGTCCAGAGATGGGTGGTTTGGAGATGGGTGGTTCGGGGATGGGTGGTCCAAGAATGAGTGGTCTGGGGATGGGTGGTTCGGGGATGGGTGGTCTGAGAATGGGTGGTCCGGGGATGGGTCCTTATGAGGGTTTTACTCATAGTGGACCAAGTGGTCCAGTTAATCCTGTCGGCATAGGGTATTACACTAGAAATAGGTAAAGCCCTATGTATGAGATCCTAGTGGCGGTTTTCAAAATTCGGCTGGCTTTGAAGCTTGGGGTAGTTTGGACAGCCCTAGCCCTTAACAATGGGGAATGTGAAGCATGTAAATATGGCCAAGGAGCAAGTAGTGAGGGCTGAAGTGGGTGCTATGAGTAGGGCTGAAAGTGTAGAGTCTGGGATAATGAGATCAGAACCGGTAAGTATATCACTACTTCTAGAGGTAGCCGATGCCAAAAGTGTGATGAAAGTTGTAGGAGTAAAAGATGTAGTGATAATAGAGGTAGATACATTGGCTTAGGTAGTAAAACAAAATCTAAAGCAGGATATTGGGAATATAGAGCTGGTTAAGGAAAGGGCTAGTAAGGGAGTGAGGGAGTCAACAGCTAGTGTGGGGGTTAATACAGTGGATAAAGTTAGGACTGATCCAAATGTTGAGAATAATTTGAAGAGTAGGGGAGAAGGCAATGGGAAGCTGGAGTCAAAGGCAGACTCGAAGAAGAAGTCATTAGGGTATGCTAAGAGACCAGCTCCAAATTGGAATGATGATACCATAAAGGATGATGATCTCATTCCAGCATAATAGCTCTGGTTTTAACTGCCTAGAAAATAGTTATGAGGGTAATGTATAGAGGGAAATGACAAGGTTAGAAGGGCATGAGATTGGGTTGTTAGATATCTAGAATGATGAATTAATTGCTTCAAATGAATGTTCAGTGCCAGGTCTTGTATTCTCGTGCCCTCTTTAGTTCTCATCATATCAACTATATATATCTCCGAAACAATCAAAAAAAATCCGGAGATGGAGCTCTCTTCTGGAGATCTTTTCTTAGGCTTCAATAACTTTGGGCCTTTGCTCCGGCAGAAATTTGATTCTTTTTCATCAATTCGGAGCAGAATGAGTGAGGTATATGGTAAGGTGAAGTGGATGTCCAAGTTGGTATGCTAGGTTCATAAAATTCTTGGCATTGTCTATTATTAACCCTCTTTAGTTCTCATTATATCAACTATATATATCTCCGAAACAATCAAAGAAGGTCCAGAGATGGAGCTCTCTTCTGAAGATCTTTTCTTGGGCTTCAATAACTTTGGGCCTTTGCTTCGGCAGAAATTTAATTCTTTCTCATCAATTTGGAGCAGAATGAGTGAGGTATATGGTAAGGTGAAGTGGATGTCTAAGTTGGTGTGCTAGGTTCATAAAATTCTTGGCGTTGTCCATTATTGACCCTCTTTAGTTCTCATAATATCAACTATATATATCTCCGAAACAATCAAAGAAGGTCCGGAAATGGAGCTCCCTTCTGGAGATCTTTTCTTGGGCTTCAATAACTTTGGGCCTTTGCTCCAGCAGAAATCTGATTCTTCCTCATTAATTCGGAGCAGAATGAGTGAGATATATGGTAAGGTGAAGTAGATAGTAAGAATAGTTGACAACATCCAGGTTCATTGCATCACCTGTATTACAGGTAATAGCTGGAGGAGACAATATTCAGGCATATTGCATCACCTGCATCGCAGGTGATAGCTGGAGGAGACAATTGAGGCTGGAAGAGACAATGAACGGTCATTTCAGGCATCATTGCATTACCTGTATTACAGGTGATGGCTGGAGGAGACAATGGATGGTCATGATTGCATCACCTGTATCGCAGGTGATGGCTGGAGGAGACAATTAAGGCTGGAGGAGACAATGGATGGTCATTTCAGGCATCATTGCATCACCTATATCACAAGTGATAGCTGGAGGAGACAATGGATAGTCATAATTGCATCACCTGCATCGCAGGTGATGAAGTTGACCAACGAGTGGGCCAACGCATATTCCAGGGCAAACGAGTGAGCCAAAGTATATTTTAGGGCAAACGAGTTGGCTAAAGTTGGAAGTATTTTATAAGGAAGTCATACCTCCCCTCTTCTTATCCCCATACTATAGCTTCATACTGACTTTCCTAAGAAATCACCTCTATATATCACACTGACTTTTCTAAGAAATCACCTCTACATATAAAGTAATATCTCATATTACATAGATATTTCCTCTAATATCTACCCCCTTAACGAGTCAGCAACTCACAAGGATCGAAAATACAACAAACTGAATCATCAAAAATGCCCAAACATTAGATGCCGAAATAGAAACCCAATGGGCCAAGTATAAAGGACTGAGGCGATGAGTTCTAATGGAGAAAGTTTTTGAACATATTCAAGTTACAGGAGAGGAATTATCCCATGCAGCCTATACACTTAAAAAGCACTTTGAAGTATGTACAGACCAAGATTTTAAAGAAATGGGAAAGACAAAGTAAGAAGCTGAACAGGCATTTCAGCTTTTGGAAACGTTGACTCCTCTGGCTACTCAGTACATACAGAGCGAGGTCAGGAAGGCCATATCGCATGGGAGGCTTACTGCTACTTGAGGTATTGACTGGGAAGACAAACTTGAAGATATTATACCTCCCTTCCCCGCTGAGAAGTTCTTGCAAGTTTTAGCTAAATATGCAGAGGAAAACCTTAACATCTCCACTGCAACGAAATACTTCAAGGAGTACATTGACCTCCATATATATACCAAGAAGACCAAAAAGAACCCCTATTGAAAGGTTATTATGAGCAGAGATATCGCGGTAGTAATTACGGAGGTAGTAGTGGTGGACAGTAGTGCTATGAAACAGAGAGTGCAAGTGAGCAGAAGTACAAGCGAGCAGAAGTGCGAGATAGCAGATGGTGGAACTATGTCGAGAGTAGACAGTCTATTAAGTCTAATCGAGAAGTGTGTAGAACTAGATACAGGAGTAGAAAACTCATATATAATAGTACAAGTGGAGGGTAAAGATCTAGTAATGAAATCTAAGTTACATAACCTAAGAATAGTATATTGTGCACATGTAAATGAAGAAATATATGGAGGTGTGCTACTGAGACAGTAATATGAGTCAACGAATATAACAGAAAGTCATAGAAGTGGTAATCATTGAGTCATGACAACTGAGACAAGTAAGTAGTAACCTTAAATAGTAAAGCAGCATCATGCAATGATAATAGATACTAAGTTAGGAAAGTAAGCAAAAATAATAAGAACATGTGAATGACATGTGAACACATGTGAAAGAAATAATACAGAAGTCCTTAATCAGGTAGCAAGTGTCCATATTGGGTATCAGCATAATGTGGAAATATTCATAAGAGAGAACAATGTATTGTATGGAAATACTTAACTATATCGAAAGGGAATGATTATTTTCAACACCCCTTCTTACTTGTTATCCCATGATTAATCCTTTGAGATAGGAGAACCGTAGACCAGGAAAGGCCTTTGTACATATGTCCGCTAGATTGTGTTCACCAGGAATGTGCAAAAGCGTGATAGTGCCGGAGTTAACGAGTTCTCGGATGAAGTGGTAAGCAACGTCAATATGCTTTGACTTATCGGAGATTCGAGGATTATGAAACAGGTCGATAGAGCCATTATTGTCATAAGAGAGGGCAGAGGGAATATCTTTGATAGAGAGCTCACTTAGTGCATTCTGAAGCCAAATTTGTTGTTTAGCAGCAGTAGAACCAGCAATGTATTCTGCTTCGGTAGTGGAGGTTGTTATGCATTTTTGTTTTTGTGATCTCCAGCAGATAGTATAAGAGGTGAGCTTGAAGATATATCCTGAGGTCGACCGTCGAGTGTCACAACATCCAACAAAGTCTGAATCAGTAAATCCTTCAAGTGAAAGAGGTTGTCCGAGTTTGTAGGTCAAGGTAAGATTATGAGTACCCTTAAGGTAGCATAGGACTTATTTAACTGCTTCGAGGTAATCCTTCAATGGTTTGTGAGAGAATTGTGAGAGAAGAGTTACAGAGTAAGCCAGGTTAGGACATGTTCCAATAACTGCATACATGAGTAATCCAATGATTTGTTGATAGAGGGAGATGTCGGTAACCTTATCTTCATCTATACATTGTCGAAGAGTATGGTTCAAATCAAGAGGAAGAGTGACGGGGTTGCAGTCCATCATACTGAAATGTTCGAGGATCTTGTCGATGTACGAGGATTGGGATAGTGTGATACTGTGCTTAGAGTACTCAATTCGAATTCCTAGAAGCCAATGTAAGTTACCTATATCAGTTAACTTAAACTCTCGTTTGAGTGACTGTTTGGTAGACTTCATAATGGCTGAGTCTTTATATCCGAATAAAGTAATGTCGTCGACATAAAGGGCGAGTATAATTGTGCCAGACTTATGGATGAAGACACAGGGGTCTAAGGCACAAGCAGAGAAACCTATTGTCAGGAGGAAAGATGTTAATCATCCATACCATTGACGAGGAGACTGCTTTAATCCATAAATGGATCGGTTAAGTTTAGCACACATGTCATTAATCTGGGTACCTTTCGGGAGTTGCATGTAGATAATTTCATTCAAAGAGCCGTAAAGGAAGGCTACTTTGATATCCATTTGTTGAGGTTCCTATTGGAAGTAAGCAGATAAAGCAGTAAGGAGGTGGAGAGAGTCATATTAGACAACAGGAGAGAAGATTTCATCAAAGTCTGTGCCGGGTTGTTGAGAGAAACCTTAAGCAACTAGACGAGCCTTGTACTGATCAATATTCCCATTAGCATCTCACTTAATCTTAAATACCTACTTGCTTCCAATAATATTCCTATCCTGTAGTATTGGAACCACTTTCCAAACATCTTGATCCTTCATAACTTCCAACTCATCATTCATAGCCTTTCTCCATTTTTCTTCATCAGGTGAATTAACAGCCTGTTTAAAGGTTTAAGGTTCATCACCATATTGTAAGACTAAAGTGATTAATACTTTATCTTCTTCATTATCCTCATCAAAGACTTCAGGTGGGTCTTCGATTAATCTAGAATGACCATCAAACTGTATCTTTGTACTGATTATGGGGACGATAGGAGCTTATGCAGTTCCGAATTTGATTGGTTTAAAAACAGCTCGACCTGCCTTGGTAATGGTTGTAGGTCTAACTATTTTTCCACTAATGATTCGGATGAAGTTTCCATCGTTGGAATTATCAGGTAAAGATTGTCGAAGGTCTTGAGGAAGTGAAGCAAGTGGTGAATATTCATCTCGATTTTGAGGTGGAGGAGGTAAGTGAACTTGTGGAGTTGGTTTGGATATTGGTCCAGGAGCTAGTGGGGGAGAAGATGACATTGCAGTTGATGTTGGAGGAATAGGTAGTGAGGAAGTAGTTGTGTCCAATATTATTTCAGTCAGATGGGAAAGAGTCATACTAGGGAACCATGCTTTATGAACAAGTGGGTGTCCCTTAAAATACCATTCTTCTGCTTGTTTTAGATTTTGTATGCATCATTGTTGCCAGAGATATTCGTTTGGGAATTCTGAGCTAGTGTATAGGATTACTTCAAGTGGAAAAGTAGGAGGAGAAGCAGTATTCGTAGTTGGTGACCATGATGGATTAGTTGAGTTAGATGTAGGTGGAGGTACCCCTTCTAGAGTTGTACTCGGTCCGAAAATGACATCTTGTGCTTGAACTGTATATGTATGCTTTCTAGAAGTTACATGAACCTTGTAGATAGCTGTGCTATTAGTATAACCAATGAATATACCTTTCTCAGCTCATGGTAGGAGTTTACTGCCTGCAGGTCGTCGTTCCTTAGGTATATATATATAACATTCCTTACCCAAGGGTTGAAGGTGAGAGATGGTAGGTTTATTGCCATGAAAAACCTCGTAGGGAGTCTTCCCTTTGACAGCACTATGAGGTAACCTATTTCGGAGGTAGGTCGAAGTTGAGCATGCTTCAGCCCAGAATCTTTTGTCCATATTCGTCAACATAGCCCTCATCATGTTCTGTATTGTTCGGTTGAAGCATTCAGCTATACCATTAGATTCATGAGAGTAAGGGGGCGTTAGTTCATGCACGATGCCTTTTGACTTAAAGAACTGTTTGAGATCTTTGTTAACATACTCTCCACCATTATCAGTACAAAACCGTTTAACATAGTGTGATATTTGCTTTTTAACCAAGGTAACAAAGTCTTGGATTGATTTGGTTGAGTCAGATTTCTGTTTAAGGAAGTAGACCCAAGAAGCATGAGAGTAGTCATCAATAAGTATGATGAAGTAGCTTGCTCCACCAAAAGAGGGTATGGGGAGTTTACTACTAAGATCTGAGTGAATAAGTTCAAGAATATTGGAGGCACGAGATGTTGTAGACTTAGAGACAGAGTGAGTAGATTTAGCGAGTATGCATGGCTCGCAATGATAGTTATCAGGGGGTGTTGGGAAAATATCACTGTCAGAGTAGAGTTCTTTATGCTTGAGGATAGTAATGGCTTGATGACCGAATGACTGATGCCAGTGATCGATAGTTTTTCAAGATAAGGAAACCAATGCCTTTTCATTTGACTCAATAATAAACAGGAGACTTCCAACAAATTCCATCATAAATAATACAGAATCATTGCCTTTCTTCATAACATGAAACCCAAAGTCTATAGAAAAAGTGGAAAGATGAGATCGAATAGCATTCTAAGAAAAAGTGGAAAGACGAGATCGAACAGCATTCCAAGAAAACAGTGAATGACCAAGAGAAGGAACATATCGAACATTGACAAGACGAACAGTGGAAGTAGAGCCGTTAAAGAGTAGACAGTTAAGAAGGACTGTCCCTTTTCCTTTACTTTGTGGAGATTATTGCCTGCTCCTTCTACAGTTCCACTATCCTCTGAAAAGTTCTCAAAGTGTCCTATGTCGTTGGTCATATGAGCACTGCACGCTGTATCGAATTTCCAGATAGTTTTTCGAGATGGGTTACTGACGCTGAGAGCCTCGTCCTTGGAGCTACCAGAGCTACCAACGATAAGAGCCTGTTCCTTCTTGTCTTCCTTCTTTTTATCCTTTTTCTTATCCTCATTTGACTTCTTCAACTTTTACACTTCTGCTATGTATGACCTGTATATTTGCCGAGTTGATGCTTTTTGTAATAGGTGCATTCCACATTGGAGTCCTTGTTCTGTTGTTGTGATTGCTGCTGTTGAGGCTTGCCTTTCTTCTTGAAGGAGGTAGAGAGAGCAGTATCCCATTTTTTGATTTCAGAACCAACAGAGAGAAGTTGGAATTTTGCATCGGCATATGTAAGGTCGGACTTAATTGAGAGGTTATCGACTATATTAGAGTAATGTTCGACGAGGAAGGAGAGAAGGATATCCCTTTTGGCTTCGTCCTTATCAAGGAAAGTGTGGAGGGATTTGCAATATTTATCTGAAGAGTCAGTAAGAGAGTAAAGTCGAGACCACTCAGTCTCATATTGCTCAATGAAGTTGGCGAAGAAGGTAGTAGGAGTGTAGGTTGAGGCTAAGGTGAAGAGTATGTGCAGTTGATGTACGAAAGAGAATGGAGTATTATGGTAATACTTGTCTTTGAGATGAGTCCAGATTTCGTATGGTGAATCAAATTTAGAGACGACCTTCAGTATAGGTTTGCTGATAACCTGTATTAGCATGAGGATAGCTTGATTTTCCATTGCTGTAAAGAGTTCTTTCTCTTCTTGTGTCGCATCTATCGCAGGTTTAAGTCCTTAATAACAAGTTCCTTACATCCCATGCCTCTTATAATCATCTTGACAGTATCAGCCCAGTCTTCGTAGTTGTCTTTGCCAGTAAGTAACTCGATGTTGTCAAGTTTGACTAGAATAGGCTTGAAGTCTTTCAGTGGTCGGAAGATAGAGGGTATAGCCTTTCCTTTACTGCCAGAACCAGATCCTGAACCAGATACCATTGTATAGATATATGTAGGAGGGAAGATGAATACGAGAAAGTTATCGAGTTGTCCTGAGCTATTCCGGGCTCATAACCTATTGAAAGGTTATTATGAGTGGAGGTATCGCGGTAGTAATTATGGAGGTAGTAGCGGTGGACAGTAGTGCTATGAAACAGAGAGTGCGAGCGAGCAGAAGTGCAAGATAGCAGATGGTAGAACTATATTGAGAGTAGACAGTCTATTAAGTCTAATCGAGAAGTGTGTAGAACTAGATACAGGAGTAGAAAACTCGTATATAATAGTACAAGTTGAGGGTAAAGATCTAGTAATGAAATCTAAGTTACATAACCTAAGAATAGTATATCGTGCACATATGAATGAAGAAATACATGGAGGTGTACTACTGAGATAGTAATATGAGTCAATGAATATAACAGAAAGTTATAGAAGTGGTGATCGTTGAGTCATAACAACTAAGACAAGTAAGCAGTAACCTTAAGTAGTAAAGCAGCATTATGCAACGATAATAGATACTAAGTTAGGAAAGTAAGCAAAGATAATAAGAACATGTGAACGACATGTGAACACATATGAAAGAAATAATACAGAAGTCCTTAATTGGGTAGCAAGTGTCCATATTGGGTATCAGCATAATGTGGAAATAATCGTAAGAGAGAACGATGTATTGTATGGAAATACTTAACTATATGAAAGGAAATGATTATTTTCAACAACCTCTACCTTATACTGAGGGATATTGTGGATGAAGCTGCTACTGAAAAGAGTAGACAAAAAGGCAAGAAAGTCTAATACATTGAGGGCTCTGATAAAGTAGGCATTGCACAGGTGCCAATTCTAGTAGCTTATCAGCTAGCGCACCACCTAGCAAAGTATCCAGTAGAGCTGGTGGCAGAGCAGTAGGCAGTAGGGCAGGCAGTAGCATAGGCAGTGGGGCAGGCAGTGGCGTGGTAGTGGGGCAGGCAGTAAGGCGGGCAGTGAGGTGGGCAGTGGGATGGGTAGTGGGGCAGGCAGTGGGGCGGGTAGTGGGCAGGCAGTGGGGTGGGTAGTGGGGCAGCTAGAGGCCAGGCTTCTAAAATAGCTACAACAAATGAGAGCCCCCTCAAGTAAGGAGGACACAAGATGGCGAAAAGAAAAAGAAATTTCGGTTAGGGTTTATGGCTGAAAACCTTGATATAGATGAACGAATTAGAGAACTTAAACGAGCGGCGGTCTCGGAGAAAGATAAGGATAAGGCATTGAAGATTGAGGATGCAGCCAACGCATTATTCGGAAGCAAGGAAAGGAAGGATACCAACCTAGCATTAGAAATCCTGCAGGATTTACTTAAAGTAATGAGGGTGGAACCAATTGTCATAAGTGACTCCGAATAAGAGCAGGGTACTATGTAGAAGGTCGTGAGCAGGGTTTTTAGTTTGTTATATTTTTAGTTCGCATATTTTGCATTTTTAGTTTTTATTTAGGTTTTATTTAGGAAAATTAGATCTCGTTGTATGCCCAGACCATAATATTTTTATACAGCTTAAATTTATATTATTCAGTTTGAATATTTCATACCAGATCTTATTTAGGGCATCACCTGCATCGCAGGTGATTAAAATTCTCCACACTGAAATGACAATGAATTTCTCAGCATTATCCCTTACGTAATAAGGATTTTCTTTATAGTTCATCCTCGCAAAACAGCTGCGATTTACTAAGAACAACTCCAAAGACTCTCAAAGGAGTAATGGCTGCTCAAGATAATGAAGAACTCTTACTTTGACTCACTGGTAAAGGCTTATTTATGATTTCGGAGATGCTGGAGAGTGAGACATATCTACTGGATCAACTAAGAGCGAAGATAGTAAGGTGGCCAAGCAAATAGCTCTAGCTTGAGATGTCACCCTAAGGGTTATTGGATGGCAAATTGAAGCTGCAGCATGCTTACTGGAAGGAAAGATTAGTTAATTATCACAAGAACTGGGGATGGCAAAACATTCTGTTTCCTCTTAGCAGCATTGGTGGTGATGGACAGAACTATAATGGTGGTGACGCCTCTAATCTCATTGGAAAATTGTCATGTACATATTCATATTGCTCTATTAAGTACATAGCTAATAGTTCTATAGCTGGAGACTATAAAGAGGTATGGGATTAAGGTATATATGATGAACGCAAAAAGCCTGGCTGAAGATACTACTTTGGTCAATAAGGTAATGTTAGGCTATTATCAACTCATTTTTGTTTGCCCTGAACTCTTGAAGGTTAATTATCCGGTATTTCAATGTCTATCAAAATCCAAAATTTTTACCAAGCATCTATTGGGATTCATGATTGATGAGGCTCACTTATGTCATTAGTAGTCAGTTGATAAAAGTGTCCTCGTTCTTAAGGTATCTTATACTAACTCATATACCTTAGGTGCACATTTTGTGCAGACTACACCAACTTGGGTTTGTTACGAATATTTTTCCCCAAGATAGCTTTAATGGTACTATCTGTGACTATTCCACTTCATGTTCGGGGATTTATCCACATAACTTTACAGTTTCTAAAAAATTGTGCTTTAATCCAGTGTTCGGTGAACCGTGAAAATGTATGCCTAATCGCACGGGCCATCTGCGGCAATCTGGAATCCTATGAAGACCTAAAGTGTCTGTTGCCTAAGTCAATAAAATCAGACTATAGAGAGGAAATCTGGAAAACTATAATATTTACTGATAGTTTAAAGGAGTATTATTGAATCACTACCCAATTAGCTAGATTTTTACCCCACAATGTATTTGAATATAATCCTAAGGCAATACTTGAATATTCAACTGGGATTACTACAGAACACAGAGCTTATAATCTCGAACAATTTATTGAAGGTAATTGCAGGATTTTGGTTTGTACAGATATATGTGGAATGGGCTTAGATATCCTAGATGTTGAAAGGGTAGTATAATGGTGTTTATCTCAACACTATAACTTAAATTCACTCTACCAGCATTTCGGGCAAGTAGCATATCGACAAGATATTCAGGGCATTGGAATACTCTTCTATACTTCCTACACTGAAATTACTACAGAACACACCTCCGAGGCACAAATTTATACTCGTGCATGAGTCCATCCCAATTACAGCACAGTAGCACAAGACATAGTCAGATTTGATATGGGTTTGGAGACTTTGACTGCTGGATATGGGCTTAAGAGAAAAGCTGAATCTATAGATACTAGAAACCTAAAAGCCACCAAACTTATGATCTCAAAGGAATTCTCTGAGTTGATGCTCGAGGAGACTAGTGCAAACTCGAATCAGGATCCTACCAGTGTCGAAAATGCATTAAATGCATACAATGTCAATGAAATACAAGTTTCCCATAAATGTAAAGTGAGCAAATCTTTGCCATTAGTTTGCAGAGCCATTCTATCCTTTGTGAACACAAATAAATACTGTCGACAGATTATTTTGAAATATTTCGGAGAATGCCCTATGCTCTCGACTAGCTATCCTTGTTGCGATCTCTGTATGGGAATGCAAATTCCCCCTGAGATCAGAGCCTTGATCCTACCAAAACTGACGCCGCCCCAGTAAAGCATCCACTCTACAAAAACTATCACCCCTCTTCTACAGGACCTCAAGGATGCACTGTAGCAGAACCTGACTCAATTGTGTAGTGCTCAATAGCGAAGCATAGGTGGAACCAAAAGATTTTGTCCCTACTTACTAGGCGTTTTGTAAAACCAAAAGGAGATTAATCTTATTGTTGCCCATTCGGCATCTATTAAGACACTTAAACATGTCTCCAAAGCCATTAACAAAAAAGAATCCAGATATGATGGAGATGTCAAGCTCACTACGATTAATAAAGTTTTTGATGAAGTTATTACAACAATACGAGACCGATACCTAGCTGCCATGCCTCCTCCACCTCCATGATCTATAGTACCCCAACCTGCATTGACTAAACTTACCAATGACTCCAATATTACTTCCAAGTTATGCTCACTGGTCCAGCTACCCCCATGTCTACCTCCTAAGCCTTGAAAAGTCCGTTCCGACAAAGGTGTTAAATGAGGCCCTCGTTCTCAAGTGAACCTGGTACTTGAACCTCAGCCCGCTGACTCTCAGCCCACTCACTAATGATTACCTCAGCTTTTTCAATGTATTACTAATCCCTTTTGCTTGTAATATACCAGTTTGCCCCATGTTTAATCTAATAGAGACATTTCGCACCATGGCCTAGTAGACAATACGTGCTCATAATAATATCCATTGCTAAATTACAAATATTTCCCATCCCTTTCAAGCCAAATCTTTAGTTATCTCCTACTTGACTATCACTATCCTCCAATACCCAACCATCATCTCCTCCATACTCATCTATAGACTCTTTGCCTTCATCCACCTCAAAGCTCCCTTCCTCATATCACGCACTTCTTTCCTTACATGTCAAATCATATACTATATCCCCATACTCTATTTCTCCTTCATCCTCCTTATCAACTTCATCTCCTTCACCACTTCCCTTATTATTCCCTGCCACCAAATTATTGTCTACCTACACCTCCATATTGTAATGAATAGTACTAGACAGTATTCATTCGGTACCATTTATACAATCTATATCTGTAGGCACGGACGTTTGTATATTTCGGTTCTGCTAAGGTAAGACCTCAGAAGGGTAGGGAGATTACTATGTGGGACGTTCCCGAAGGGAACAGTAATTAACTGGTGTAATCTATCTTATATGATTTGTGCTATCTAAGCTATATAATCTTGATCTAATCGGAATATAGGCTTGCTTGCTCTGAGTGCTTGCTTGGTTGCTTCTTCTCTTTCTGTGGATTCCAGAGGGAATCCAGCGGCCTATTTATACTCGTCTGAGATCTGATGACTAAGGAAATAAATACAATAAAGGGTGGCACACCAGAAGGTGGTGCGCTGTACAAAAAGGGTCATGTGGCCATAGTAATAAGTCACATGCCTTAAACAATGGTTATGTGGCTATAGTAATGAGTCACACGGCTTTAAACAGAGGTCACGCGGCCATAATGAGGGTGTGCTCATATGGCAAGTTCCATGGAAGTTCCCATGGCAAATTCCGCATGCTATGGATGCTTATAAAGCAATAGGAGGTAATAGAAGGCTAGTCCTTCAACCGAGAGGCTTAGTTACATAACATAGTAGTAATATAGGAAATACAAAAGTATATAATCAATTATATAAGCAATGAAACAATGTTCTCCATTACACTTCCCCACATAGAAGGATTTCCTATCCTTACTTCTTTTGTTCTGCCATATTGGTTTCCATACGTCCTAAGATTTGATGCATTGTTAATACATTAGCATTAACATAAATATCCTTAGTATTTCCTTGACTCATGATTCTATCTCGTTCTTGTTGGATGAGAGCTCGGGTCTCATCTCTAGTTCATGGTCCTTGTTTTCCTTTAGTCCTTCGACGTCTCTTGAATGTATCTTCCATGCTTCTGGTCATCCAGAAGTCTTGAAGAATTTCGGTGGTGATATCCTTGGCGTTTACCCAGGAATCATATTTAGGAGAGTATCCTAGCCATCTGACCTTATATTGTCTTTCTTCAGTTCGAGAAGCTGTTCTGAATTCTAATATCTTTTCAACTTCATAACGATCTTCTTGAATTGGTCCTGGTTCCTGAGATTGTCTGTGAGGGAACTGGGTAGGATCGTTTTTGTAGTATGGTTTGAGTTTGCTAATATGAAAAGTATTATATATGAGGTGGAGGTCAGGTTGACTGGATAGGTCTAGGCTATAGTTATTGCGTTTCCGATTACTAGAAATAATGGGAAATGGGCCTAGCTATTTTGGTTTGAGTTTGGGTGAGACGTTCGATAGGTTGATATTTTCTGAGGAAAGCATAACTTGTTGTCCGACTGAAAATTTGGTTGTATTGGGTAGTCGTTTGTTCGCTTGAGATGCTTGAGTCTTCTTGGCATCATATAGGTTTTTAGACGTTACCTCATGATGTTCATTTGCAGGTACATATGCATTAATGGGGTATGGAAGTATCGATACGCCAAGATGTGCATTAAATCCAAATAGTGTGGAAAAGGGACTATTCTGTCTAGCGGCATTATACCTAGAGTTAAGTTTCAACTGTATCTCTGGTAGTTTCTGTAGCCAATCAAATCCTTCGATTTTACAGGCTCTTGCTACTTGTAGAATTTCTTTGTTCACAATTTCCGATTGTCCGTCTGCATATGGATGATATGCGGTGGACGGTTCCAACTTGATTCCTTTATTTCTAGCCCAATCTTGAAAGTGCGTTGACATAAAAAGAGTGTCGCGGTCAAAAACAATACAGAAAGGGTATCCCATAGTCGGGACTACATGAGTATCAAAGGTAGCAGTACATTGTTCTGCTGTGAAATTATCTGAGACAGGAATAAGAAACTTGAATCCTGATTGTCTATCGACAATCGTCCAAAGTCGTAAAATACAAACTACATAATCTTCTTCAACAGGAATATTCGGGTACAAAATTGAACACTTAGTAAACACAGGTGCTAACTTAAGAAAATCCATCAATATGTCAGTCCATGGCCTACTTGGTACTTGTAATGGGGTTACGAGTCCAAGTGGTGCCTTGTTGGAATACTTTGTCCATTGACAAGTATCACAACTCTTGATATAGTCCTTAGTTGGTTCTGCAAAGGACTGGCAATCATATCGGTCAGTAAGATATTTCATCGTTTTTTCAATGCCACCATGAGCAGTTGCTTCATGTGCATCTTTAATAACCAATTCGAGATAGTTCTTACCTTCGATGTTAAAGGTAGAGGGCAAGACTAGTCTCCATTGTCCTTGTCGGTTCTTGACATACAAAAATCCATCTTTTATTCTATGATCCTTACGGTTCACAAAGGTATCATAGTAGTTCTTCCAGATAGGACATACTCTTATGCACGATTGATATGCGGCTTTCATACCTGTTCCTTGGTCAAGCCAGTGTATGATGAAGTAGTCCTTGTCGTCTTCCCATCCGTCGCTGATGTGTTTCTCTTCAATGAGCTTGTTGAGGGTCGGTTCGATCCTTGTGTTAAAGTCATTGATGGTGGGTTTCTTCTCCTTGCATATAGAAGCATTATGTCCTGAGAACTTACAGAAATCACAACGCTGTCTGGAGGTCTTGGTGTCTTGAATGAAAGAGGGTGAATCTTCGTCAATAGCTACTCGCTTTTTAGAACGAGTGGTGATGGCGGCGGTGTTGATTGGAATTGGATTACTGCTGCTAGCAGTTGCAGCTGGTTGTTGAGGTTCATTTCATAGTTGTTGTGGGGCAACAGGAGTATTCATAATCTCCTGTTCCATTTGTCGGGTGCTCATTTGTTTGGTAGGGTTACTGAACAGAATGTTGGGTTGGAGAGTAGGTCGTGTTGGCCTGTTGGTAATCTATCTTTTTGCCCATTCTCCGATTTCCTGGATAGCTTCTTCACGGCTGAGAGCTTATGGAGGTGGATAAGCTGGCGTTTGTTGTACTGGTGCTAGTTCCTTTTGAGGCTCATTTGTGGATAAGATATGCGCAATACGAGTCGTAAGGAATTCCTTCTCCTTCTTAAGAACTGAGGCTATGAAGTCACAGTTCAAACTGCCATGTCCATGGTGGTTGCAGATTGCGCATGTTTCGACGGTGAACATGCGGTTGTTATGGCGTGGGAGCTGCCATGAACTGGACAGTAAAAA
The DNA here is from genome assembly GCA_015179025.1 of Terfezia claveryi. Taxonomy (NCBI): domain Eukaryota; kingdom Fungi; phylum Ascomycota; class Pezizomycetes; order Pezizales; family Pezizaceae; genus Terfezia; species Terfezia claveryi. The sequence goes on from WHUX01000097.1 coordinate 158,817, forward strand.
TCACGGCAAAAGGACCAGTGCATCCTTTTGTTTGTTGCCAATTGCTATGAGCCAGGTCGATAGCAATTTCTTTCGCTTCTTCAGGAGCGAGGGTATTTTGTTGCATGTTTTCAGAAGATGGAGGCCTATATCTTAGTCCAAGAACTGTTAAGGGTTTGTTCTTGTTTATATTGGTACACGATCATACCCGCTGAAAACTTCTTCTGGTATAGTGGATAGAGTCTCGTCGTCTGAGGACTCTTCTTCCTTCATCATGTCATATTCACTTTCTTCATCTGGATGCCTCGAAGTATGGACAGAAGATATGGTGTCCAAGTTCTTCGGCTCTTCCACGACATTTGTTGAAGTCGCAGTCGACATGCTTGAAATTGATAGCTCCGCGAGAAACCATATTGTTCTGAGTAGAGGTTTCTGGTGAGTGGAAAGTTCTTAAAGCGTTGGTAGAGATGTTGCGGTTGTAGGTATGGTTAGGAGGATGATGCTGTTGGAAATATAATCGTCCTCGGTGGTGGGAGTGTCCAAGTATTTATGCTTTCTTGATAGAGCGTCTGCTATCAAATTTTCCTTTCCTGCGGTATGCTGTATATCTGTATCAAATTCCATTAGGTAATCTTGCCATCGCCTCAATTTTTGCTTGCAGGCGTTTGAGTATGGAAGGTTACTAATGGTTTGTGGTCGGTAAGGATAGTGAACTTGTGACCTCTTAATTGTGCTTCAAAAAATTTTAATGAGTCAATAATCGCTAATAATTCCTTTTGAAAGGTAGGATAATTGAGTTGTGCTGGATTAAATTTTCTAGAGTGGAAGCATGATGGTCTGATGATGTCAACGGTCCTTGACCTATCCAAGATCCTAGTCCTACATCACTAGCATCACAGACTAAATATTTGGGTTCAGTAGATTCATTATTCCAGGGTTTTAAAACATGTGGGGAATTCACGAGTTCCTTGAGTTTTTCAAACTCTGCATTATGAGTATCTGTCCATTCCCATTTCTTTGTTTCTCCTTGCAGTTCTGACAGGGTGCTCGCATACGATGCCAAGTCAGGAATAAATCTGCTGAGATAATTAACGATTCCAAGGAATCCTCTAAGATCCTTTTTTCTTGTAGGAGTTGGAAATGTTAATATAGTAGTCCTCTTCTTCGGGTCTACATGTAATCCATCTGATGTAAAACGTGTCCTAAGATTTCCAATCTTGGAGTAAAGAACTGGCATTTGCTTTCTTTGAGATAGAATTTCTCATCCTGTAGACTTGAAGTACTTTCTTCAATAATTCTACATGTTCTTCATACGTTTTAGAGAATATAATAATATCATCAATATAGATGATTAAATTTTTATAGACCATGTCCTTAAAAATTTCATGCATAACGCGAACCATGGTAGCTGGTGCGTTACGATCCCCTTGTTGCATAACTCTACTTCTGAAATATCCCATGTGACATAAAAAGGTAGAGTGTTGCTCAGATTCTTTATTATTCTAATATTAAAAAATCCGTCGGCTAAGTCGAGCTTAGTCCAAATGGGATTCTCCACTACTAGTTCAATTGCTTCATTAATATCTGGCAATGGGGTGTGGTCCGGTTCGACGGCTAAATTGCGGTCTCGACAGTCATTGACATGTCTGGCTTCTTCCGGTTTATCTCGTTTAGGGATAGTGAACATGACTACAGCATTTGTGTCATTTTCTACTCTATATATGCGACCTGATGCTTCTTCTTCGACTAATTTGTCATGGATTTGTTGTCTAAATCGATGTCCTGAGGGTCGCCATTTTGGTATCCAAGTAGCTCCTGCTTTTGGTTTGATAGAGTGATTAATTTTTCTTAGTGGAGGTAATTCCCTGGAATTGTCTTGGGAAATAATAAGGGAAACTCCGTTACAGGGTTGAATTGTTTCTGTACCGTAGAAACAGCTGTCACGAGTTCTCTTTCTGAATCGGTTTCTTCTGCGTCACTAATATTTTCCCAATTATCGGTTCACTATAATCTGTAACTGATTCGCAGCTGACCTGTGTATATGCTGATCTTATACATTCGCCATAGTTCTAGATCCTTTCCATACACTTAGCTGGAATCGAGGAATATTTTCCGGTTGGATAGTAACTGGTTCCTGATGGGCAGGAATTATTGCTCGCACTTTGCTGAGAGCAGGTTCTCCTAGTATCATGTCCCATCCAGTCAAATGAGCTACATAGAACGTTCGTTCTTCTACATAACCTATCCAATCAAGTTTGATAGTACAAGCTTTGTCTATCGTTCCTTTTGAGCCTTTAATTGCGTACTTAATGATTTCTTCTCGATACTTCTAGTTGGTATTTTGTATAGGTGTACAAATTGAGAATTGATTAAGTCTCCTCCCTTCGTTTGGAGATCAATTAAAGCTAGTGCGGGGTGTTCGTTAGCTTTAACGAATACCTTGCTAAAATCTGGTACCTGTCTTGACAAGGGTCGTTCCTTGATTTTATCCTTGTTGTTTTTATCCTTGGTGGCTATCGCATAGCTAAATCTTGTGCGGCTGTACGCATGGGTACCTTATTTTTTCGTTTCCTACAGTCCTTGTAGGAGTGTCCAGGGTTCCAACACCATAGACATTTCTTGTCTCTAATTAATTGCATCTTCGTCTTCTGATCCAATTTTTTTGTGATGGTGTCCCAATCTGAGTCCTTCCGATTTTCTGTGTTGGGTTTGGTGTTGGGATTGCTGCTAGGATTAAATCCTGTTTTTTGTCGTTGATTCTGGTCCCTGCATGGACCGTGACTTCGATTTTCATTCCGAGGGTGTTGTCGTCGGGATGTATTTGTTGTGGATGGTGGGGCAATATCCTTCTTGAGGCTTCATATGACTCCGCTTGATGTACGAGCTGATCATATGACCATTCTTCTTTGATTAAAGGAATTAATGTAGCTGACATATATGGCGGCAGGTGATTAAGAAACTTTCTTCTTTTTACTTCCTGCGATATTGATTGTTTGCCATCCTTGTCAATCAATTTGATTTGCATTTCAGTAAGCCAGTTGGCAAACTGTTTGATTCCATGTGACGTCCGTCCTTGTATGGTGTGGCTGTCTCCCATCGTTTCCACAAAATGTCCTTACTAGTAGAGGGTATCAGAAAATCCCTTAGCGCTAGTATGAAACCAAAGAATGTCGCATTCTTTCCTTTTTCTCTTAGGAACTGATTATAAGTAGTGAGCGGCTTCCTTCCATTCTGAATCCAACAATTTCCAGAGCTGAAGCGCCTTCTAAATCTATTCTTTTGAGAACAAACCAACGTTGCATTGCTGTGGCCCAAGAGTCAAAATATTGTGAGTCTTGCCATTTTTTGTCTTCTCCTCTTAATTTTTCTGGCATATCAATCTTTATTCCTTTTAAAGCATTCGTTGCTTTATGGTTACCCTTGTAACCATTCCTGTTGTAGATTCCCATTGCTGGTGTTCAACTGATTTTCCTCGTTTGGGTTTTCTTTTAAGAGTTTGACTTGCAACTGACGATGCCTTATCAGAGTCCGAGCTATCATCTCCGCTATCATCGGGGTCTCGTCCTCCTCCTTGTGTTTTCTGCTTCTGTTGGTCTAGTCCTGTATCTAGATCATCATCGTCTTCTGGTAATTCTATATCTTCTGGTGGTTGGTCTTTGTCGTCTGGTTCTTTGGCTGACCCAGTCCTCCTTTCTGGTGTCTCAGGTGCTCGACCTTTGCCTTTCGATTGATCTTTTGGTGTTCTCAGGAAGCTCCTGGAAGTTCTTTGCTAGGATTGAAAAAATCCTCCGCGGTATGTGCTGATTCTTCTAGATGAGTGCCGCTCATCATGAATGCCATTATTTCTTCCCAGTTATTTATTACCCAATTCGGTTTCCTTAAAAGTGGTACAACAGGTTTCCTTAATTCTTTACTTAAAAATGCGTTCATTTCTAAGTCTTCTTCTTTGAATGGGTAAGGTGTTAGCCATAAGTAGTGTTTTGCTACGGCTTCCATTAAGAGTCGAGTATCATCAGGATGATACTGTTGGGCATGTCCCATTGAGCGAGTATATTTCAAAATCTCCTCAATTGTTGGAAGATGTCTGTCCCAAAATTCTTCTGGTGCGAGAGGTAAAGCCATACTAAAATATAGTTTGGTTCCTGCTCCACCTGGTTCTCCTAATTCTATATCCATGGGCAGATTTATTTCCCCTTCGTGTTAGGAACTATAAATCTGGTCTTTCTGGGAGTTTCTTCTACTAATTTCTTAATATCTTCGGGTAACATAGTTAACCGTCTCGACCTCTTAGTCTTCTTACTAAGTTCAGACGCCATTATGTCTGATTTCGTCGTCTGTCCGCAACCAAATGCAGCTGGTTATGCGATACGATCGTCGAGTTACTTTTCTTCTTTGGCACCTTTCTGTGCTGATGGTGTGGTGGCTGATGATCCTTATGATCTCCGTTCGACTGACGTTCTGTTGGCTCAGTGGCTCACGCGGCTGGTGAGGCTGGATGTCAGGATCCTGATGTTTCTTATGGTCCTGGTTTTTCTTCGTCTACTGGTCTAGAATCTAGTTCTAGTTCTTCCGGCAAGAGTGTCACGTTTTCTGATTGGTGTGTTGAGGTAGACTTGGGGGCGCAGAGGTATTGGTAGAGATGTCTGGGCCTAAGGAAGGTTCTGATGGAGGTAATTCTTTTCTGGAGGAAATGGCTGCAGTGGAGGCAGCGAGATTTGAGCCTTGGGATTGTGACGCTTGGTTGTTTAGACCAATTATTCCTGGGACCTGGGGGGCCGGTTTTTCAATGGTGTACTGGATTTACAGGTACAGATGTAATGGCGGTTGCCAGGAGTGCAAGATGAGTTGTCGATCTTATTGGAAAAGTGTTGTGAACGAGGGTGGGATTGTTTAATGTGGGATACCACTGCCCATTAGAGCTCTGCTTAGCTTGCTTCTAAGTCTTTTGTTGATGTACTGCAGTTGAGAGTCTGATGTCTCGTTTGTTGGATTTTGTTGGCTAGCTAGTTGAATAACGATATCGATTTTATATGTGCACTTGGGTGTCGAATTGTATACACTTGCGTGAGTGTAATAAAGGTATCCGAAGGTTGATCAGGCCTTGGATTTAAGAGTAAAGATTAGGTAAGTGAGTTAAAAAAAATGTAATGAATGGTACTAGACAGTATTCATTCGGTACCATTTATACAATCTATATCCGTAGGCACGGACGTTTGTGTATTTCGGTTCTGCTGAGGTAAGACCTCAGAAGGGTAGGGAGATTACTATGTGGGACGTTCCCAAAGGGAACAGTAATTAACTGGTGTAATCTATCTTATATGATTTGTGCTATCTAAGCTATATGATCTTGATCTGATCGGAATATAGGCTTGCTTGCTCTGAGTGCTTGCTTGGTTGCTTCTTCTCTTTTGTGATTCCGAGGGAATCCAGTAGCCTATTTATACTCGTCTGAGATCTGATAACTAAGGAAATAAATACAATAAAGGGTGGCACACCAGAAGGTGGTGCGCTGTATAAAAAGGGTCATGTGGCCATAGTAATGAGTCACACACCTTAAACGATGGTCATGTGGCTATAGTAATGAGTCACACGCCTTTAAACAGAGGTCACGCGGCCATAATGAGGGTGTGCTCATATGGCAAGTTCCATGGAAGTTCCCATGGCAAATTCCGCGTGCTATGGACGCTTATAAAGCAATAGGAGGTGGTAGAAGGCTAGTCCTTCAACCGAGAGGCTTAGTTACATAACATAGTAGTAATATAGGAAATACAAAAGTATATAATCAATTATATAAGCAATGAAACAATGTTCTCCATTACACATATTCTCTTCCAAATTCTCTTCCAAATTCTCTTGTTCCTCTTCCACTGCTCTTCCTCTTCCCTCAACTCTCGGTCTTCATACATTCTGAATCTCCATCTCCATCCGTATTCCCACTCAAGCACTCACTCATTAAGTTATCTAAAAATTTCCCTCGTATAACCATATTTTCACCTACCATGAAGAAGTTTAATGCCAGCTTCACCTCCATGGATTATTCTCCGAACCACCCATCCATTGACCCTTCCGAAACTGCACAACGTTATTTTGTAATAGATATCTCATCTCGAGCCAGCATCCTCCTTATCATCTACAGAGCCATTCTTGGTTGTCAAGTCTGGAACTCCTGAAACACAGTTAAGTCAATTTACAGTCAATTCAATAATCTGCAATAGACTACTTACGAGCACTTTGATTTACCGTCTCCTTGATATTATTAAACAAAAAAGCATTCTGAGATACCAATTTCAAGAAAAAATCCTTACTTTGCCAATTTCTGTTCCGATTATGTTAATCTTTCACCTTTCGAACCACCAACTCATTTACTTTGTCAATACCCATGAATTTTCCCTCTCGACCACTCAGGTTTACTAGGATGTTATTAAGCCATATATATCTGAACCTATCTGTCCAGACAACCTCATTCTCAATCAATAAATTCGCCATTGATTTTGCATAATGGTGTTTCCCACCACCTGCAAACCATATACATAGGGGTTCAATATTTTTTAAATGGCCCCCTGAATTACCAGCACTATATCTTATATTATCAGCCATCTGCCTGTATTGGAATACACAAAGCATGAGAACAAAATACATACCTCACATTGTAATGCAAATCCCGAACAACGAAATAATGCTGTAAATATAACAGATAGTTTTCATATACCAAATCTCTCTCCTAGTACGCCCGATTTTTAACAAATTGGTTGCAGTTAAATTCATCACCAATCTGATCCTTCTTTCTCTTTTTAAGTTTCAACATGTTATGCTACTTCCAGAGAGTATTCAGCTCTGCTTTTTCCCTTATTACTCACACAGCCCTCGGAACAAATAGTTTTTGGATGATAGAGGTACAGACATCCACATAGCTTCCCACATCTTATAATTTGGCTGACATATCTTCATAATCTTCTACCTTAAGATCACCACAGTCAACCACCTACCTATAATATTAACACATCAACACACTCACTTACTCCTAATTCGGCAGCCACGGCTGCTAGCATATACCCTTCTCCACAAATACATGAGAAGTGTTTACATGTATTATATTCGGGCATATTCGCATTTATGCCTTTTGACTCAAGCACATACTTCAAATGACATAAGGATCCAACATCCATACTATCTTTACATCCTCAATGCCCCCTAAAGAGCAAATCCTCAGCAGCCATCTCCAAATGGAATATCCTATCCAATCTCTCTAGTAAGTTTAGATGATTATACTCAAAATCTCTAATATGCAATCTCTTGAGTGCTACCACCTATACAGATTAGCCAAATCCAACAGACTCCTATGCTATGACCAGCAATTTCCCTGATATTGTACCTCAAAGCACTTACCTTCAGCATGGTTCCTAAGTCTCCTGTATATAGAACAATCCTTCTATTCAAATCCTGACTTGTCAGTTCAGTATCTTTTAATAAGGCCTCGATAATCTTAGCACTCCTAGAGATAGATATTTCATCTAACTCCATTGTTTCCAATGTATGAACATCCATTTTAATTGGAGCTATCTTATAGATACTATCAAATGATGGCCTGACTACACTTAGATTCCTCTTTGACTACTCAGATAGCACAGTTCCAAAGTGCTTCCATAATATGTCACTCAAATGTACTAGCACTCGACCTGGCATGTATTCCGTATAGGAGTCCTTGGACAGCAACCATATTTTATCAATTCTACCATAATCGGGCTTGTTACAAAATAGCAACTGCCCCTCTAAACTAGGCTTGCCTTTTTCATAATCCTTTAGCCCTTGATATATTTGTTCTGCCTTGTCATACTTTATCCACTCCTCTTTTAGCATTTGGTTTTTCTCTATACCTAATATGTCTGTCAACTGGGCACCAGCTGCATCTGAAACTAGACGCGCCCTACTTGGCTCAATTGGGTGTGGAAAATTTAGAAACCACAAAGCAGCATATGTATACTGCGTCAGAAGTTTCTGATTCTTCACACTTTGGCCAGTTTTGTTCTCGAACATCGCATTATTGTCTCACATCCACCCGAATGGACAACTATTCTTAATCCTCTTTAATATCCTTTCTGCATTCACCTTCCCAATAGCCTTCATTGCATCCCCAATAGTTGTGTATGCTATACTCAATCCTACACGGTTTAGGAAACTGATTACTTTCTTTCCAACCCCGCATGCCTAGAAGTAATAGCCTAATGGGGTTTGAAGCCGGTTACACATCTACGAGTATTCAAAGGCCATCATACTTATAGCCATTGTCGCGACTAAGTTTTTGTCCTAAAAATTCCGATGTCAACCAATCCCAGGCTTGCCTCTTTTCCTCTTTTTGCAAGAATTATTCTGACTTTCACCCCACAGACAAATCCCACTAATAATATTGCTTAATCGTAGGCAATGTTCATTAAATTTCTTGCCTAACTTTTCGAACTCAAACTCTGTAGCTATGACGGGGCTTAAAGATTATGCTAGCATTCTGGTGTCTGCATCCCTGGCATATATTTTCATCTCTAACTCCAGGACTTGCTGAACTACTCTCTATAGGCCAACACCTAGAGCTTGTTTTAACATTAGGATGGCAGCACTTGAGTTTTGTTTTTTAGTGAAGTTAAAGCTTATTTGTGGTAACATTGCCTTGAATACCTTTTTGAAGCTGTCGTTTTCAAAGAAAGTTTCCCTCTTCTCTAGGATCTTTTTTGACTTAGCGATCATCACCCGCTCAAAGAATAAGGCTAGATCTATGCCATTGGACCATATCTCCTCCAGCACTACTAGTACCTTCGGTTCCCAAGATTCAGTTGATGTGCTTCCTGTAGCATCACCCCTTAGAATCGGTAAGGCTCTAGCTAAGGGTTCTACAGGCATCTCCCTCAAGTATGTATCGTATGTATATAGTTATTCTGTGCCCTCCTGTATATCACTGTAGTCACTCTGGTCAGCTCGCTCGTCAATGGCAAAAATAAATTTCGCATGATAGGTATAAGAACATTGAATGGTGATATTTTGTTTTGTTTCTTAATATAAAATAAGCTTTAGATTACATGCTTTAAGCATCAAATATAGTTCCATACTAGTATCTCTGATTTCACGCTAGCATCTCTGGATTCGTAGCTAAATTAGAGTCAATTTCGGAGATGTTTACTACTAGACTCTTAGCTGGCATAGCAGAAATAATTATTTCACGACAGATACCTAGAGTCTTGGTATGAGAACAGCTATAGTTGGCTTCTAAATTGCGAGTTTTATAAAAGGGCATTATTCTATACTAGTTTGATCTATTTCTGAATCTTCCTAATCTGACTGGATAAAATGTTCTAAAGAATTACCAAATAGTCTAGCTTAGTAGTAGTAGTAAGTAGAGCTCTAGCTCTACATGTTAGGCTAATTATTATCTAACTTATATATAATTTAAAATTAATATAATAGAAGATTCTAGATAGTACTAAAAGGTATTAATTAGTATAAAATAGGTTAGTTATTTTTAACTTATATATATAATAATTTAGTAAAATAGATAATATATAGTATTGTTTTAAAATAGCTACTAAATAAAAAATATATAAAATATATATAGTTATAAAGGAAAAGATTAGCTATAAAAATAAATAAGCTATTTCTTTATATAGATATAGTAATATATTATATTTAGCTTTAAATTTAGTAGTCAACTTTAAAGTATTAATTAAATAATTATATTAAAAAAAGATATATTAGTCTAATAATAAAATATTTAATATATAGATATTTACTAATTTTAGATTAAAAATAAATAATTTAAATTTAATTTTTAGCTAAATTATTTATTTTTTCTTTTATTTAAAAAGAAGAAAAGTCTTAATTATAAGATTCTATTATATTATTTTCTTTCTCTCTACTTTTTTTCTACTTTATTAATCTTATTAAAAAAAGCTTTTATTTTTATTTACTATATAACTAAAAACTAAGTTGATATTATTATAAATAATATTACTATATTTTTTTAAGTCTTTTATTTTTCTAGTAGTTAAAGTCTATATATAGTAAATAAATAAAATCTAAAAAAGTAGTATAAAAACTACTTAATATAAAGTTATAAATATAAAAATTATATAGTAGAAGTTAATAGTAAAATCTTTATATAAAGATAAGAAAACTTATATTAAATAAAAAAAGATATATATTTTAATTTTAATAGTATAGATAAAGTAATTTTTATATAAAAGATATTTAATTATTTTTTATTTTCTTTTTACTATTAATAGATTTTTTTTTTGTTTATTCTATTCTCTAACTTTAACTATCTATAAATTCAAATATTATAATATTTATATCTTTTTCCTTTCAAATTAGCTTTATAGCTCCTATTTGTTAAAATAATATAAAAACATTATAGCTAAAAGACATACATATTACAAGCAACTATTTTACAAACCTAAAACAGTAGTATAGTAGCTTATCATTTATGTATATATTATCGAACCACCTAACCTAGCTACCACAGTTTCCTCCTCATACTAAAGATATATTATACACTTCCATACCACCCCCCTATACAAATATATATATCGCCGACTCTCTTCCATTTCTCCTATATAAGGTATCCCCATGTAGGGACAAAACACAAATAAATAAACATTTATAAACAGCAATTTAAAAACCGCCGCCCAAAAATAATATGCCGTGCTGTAAGCAAATGAACGCAAGAATGCAAACCAGAACAGAACAAAAAAAAGGGACGCAAAAAAAGGTAAGTACTATACATTCAACACCAAAGATGATGTCCAGAACAAGTTTCCGAGTAATCGAAAGGCAAGTAGTGTCAGTATATAATCCGAGAAAGGAGAATAGAATTAAAAGGAAATCAACACCAAACCTTCACCAAACTCGACGTTCTAATGATGTGGTATATGCAAAAGATATATAGACGCCAATAATTCGAACAATCTCACTCATCCAATAACTTTCCCAATATTAGACTCTGAACGACCCACTCATCATCCACGATCCTTGGCCTGCCCCACCCCTTCGGCACCCCTGTCCAAAGCTTCTCCCTCCCCATTCTCCCCCCCCTGAATCCAAATAAACAAAATCCCATCTTTGGCACGCCAGCCCTGCCCCAACCACTCCATCAATACCACTATCTTGTAATCCTACCGGCCTATTCATGCCCTCCCTCAACACGGTATTCGCCTCCTCCACACTCACGACCCCTTTCACGACTCTGGGCCCCATCGCCCAGACTAAAAACCTATACGGCTTCCTCTTCTCTCCCACTTTCCCCTTCCCCATAACCAGTAACACGTTATACCCGTCAAATAACTTCCTCCTTTGCTCCACGATTCCCAAAAACTTACTCGTAGCTGCCGAAAATGGTGGTAGTATCCGTGATCGAATGGTTCCAGAGAGGTAAGCCGACTCTCCCGCGGGAAGGAGATACATCATCCAATCCACAACCATATTCTTCTTGATACAGTCCTCGACCCACCTCCCGGCAAGGCAAGGGATACCCAGCGCAAGAGCTTGCAAGAACTTGACTCTGCGTGAGCACTTATCCGCAATCACACACGCAAAACCTACTTTGTCTGTCCCATTACGGACGTCCCAGCCCAAGTCACCGCTAGAGGCATAGTCTCCATCCACACACTCCCCCTCTTTCTCCGTGTCTGACGCAATCGAAGTGGTGGTAGAGGCTGCTGTGATGGACTTGGATTTAGCCCCAACAACCGGCCTGAACAACTCATCAAACCCCTGTTCCAAAATCCTTCCCCCATTCGCCAAAATCCTCGCTGTAACCCCCTTCTTCTCAAATTCATTATCCCCAAAACTAATGGCGAAAATCATTCCTGAAAAGACTCCATCCAGTATTTTCTTTGTATTGATCCCAATTGGTACCCCGGACAACAGTAACTTCGACGAATTTGCCCCTGGCGGAAACAATGGCGAGGCTCTCCTATCCTTCGGCGGCGGAGTCTCTGTTGCAGGAACAACGGAAAGTCGGCTTGAAGGACTGTCCATACCTTCCGGGGGACCCACTTCAAAATTATACAATCGTTCCTTAAACTGTGGCCACAGAGACTTTACCACATAAATCTTCGTAATAGGTACTTCTACCGGCTCTCCAACAGTCCCTTCTTCAATATCATCCCTCTTTCTAGCTACCGGTGTATTTTGCGTGCTAGTTCTCAGTTTCGCACCCTTCTTTTTCTCCTTCAGGAGCACGATCCGATGGCCATTAGTATCGACTAGTTTGCTTTCCCACTCCAAGCCTACCGCGACTAGCCTCTGATTTTCTGGAAAACCAACAACAACCCAGAGCTTTGCTTTCATGCTGACCATGCTACATTTGATAACATCGCCCACCTGGAGGGTCAGCCGTCGGACGTGGCATCTGTCAGTCAGGACTTCAGTTCCATCATCAAATATGACTTTGAGATGTGATCGGGCCACATTGGGATTTGGAAGAACTGTGGCTGGGTGGTAGTAAAGCTCCTTGTCTCTAAAGAGGGCGAACACGCGATGCGCGGCGCAGTTATCAGGAACCTCAGGAGCATCAGGAGCCTGTACATCAATGCCTGGTGCTGGGGTCACGGGTGTGACAACGTCTCCTGGAGTTATTGCCGCCGCGGTTGAGGTCGCCAAACGTAACGGTCTAGCTTTCTTTGACGAAGAGGCATTGGTTAACCTGTTCTTCTTGACAGCAGATGTTGATATTTTCGATGTAACACCTCTAGCATTATCTGGTTCAAATTCCGAACCTTTGAAAATATTCCTATTTTCCTTGTGGTCTGGAATTTGGAGTTCTGGGTCAGGTCTCTCAGTCCTGCATCTCTTCCTAGGATTCGTATCTAATGAGTTTGCTCGAGGCCGGGCAGCGTCAGGCTCCGTTCCTGTTGCAGCCCGTGCTTCGCCCATGGTCGTATCTTCCTCCCTATCCATAACTGGGGGCTGACACTCCCGGGGTAACGAACTTGGTAGAACACTCACTCCATGTGATCCCTGGGCCAAAGGCTTCGAACGCATGACATCCCTCTTCCGCTTACTAGGTGATGTATCTTTTGCGAGCGCGACCCTCGGGGTCTTATCACTATCTATGTCAGTCTCAGCAACCCCCGTGCTCTCAGTCTGTACTCTAGAAAACGGCGGACATCGAACTGGTGTAACCATACTCCCACCCACAATAGGACTCGTTTCCGGAATGGTGCCTGCCCTATCCAAACCCGCTGCCCTGCGAAGCTGAGGGGTGCATAATTGTGGTTGTGACGCAGCTACTTCCACCCCGCCTCGCGAATCATGTTCTCCAAGTGGGGGGGTCCTTCGAACCTTGGCTGTGGTAGCATTCCCGTTCAATGAAAATAGGGGCGGGCTCGACGTTGCGGGTGCACTATCATACGTCCCGATTCTAGGTGGCATTGGGAGGGAGCTTGATCCCTGGTATATATTTTCAAAAGGGATAAGGGAATATGTAGATTTCCCAGTTAACAATGGAGATATCTTGGGAATATTAAAGGGGGGCATATTTTTTATAGAGGACTTCGCTGTCTTTAGTTGCGCTGGAAAAGCTGAGGGAACCTCATTTGCGAGTGCATCAGATGCAGGGACCATGGAAATTCGTTTTCTTCTGAGGAATGAACCATGTCTCTCTGTTGGTGGACGTGGGACGTCGTGCATCGATTCCCAGTCCGAGGCCCCGAAAGGTTCAGGAGGTTTGGCATCAGTCGTCACGCTGAGTGCTTCATTCGGCGGTTTCATTGCCTGAACATTGCTACTTCGTTTGGGGGCCCTCTGCTGTTCTGAAGTTTGTCGGGGAAAGTTACGTGGCAGTGGTGGGGAGTCCTCATCATCAGTAGTCGTATCATCACCTGTTGATGCTAGAATGTTTCTGTTCCTCATCCTTTTCTCTGCGATGACCTGTGCTCTTTCCTCTGCCTTTTTCTGACTGGAAGTCTTTTTCTTTTTACCAATACCGTCCTTCCGGTCTGGCCGAACATTTGTCTCCTTACTCTCGCTGGTAACGCTCCTAAGGGCCTGTTCGGGGCCGGTATTCCGTTTCTTCCCAGCAGCTTGCACCCCATCCCTTTTTATAGCCCTAGATGCTTTCATAGTATTGAAGACCTTGTTGACCTCCTCTTCATTCTTACGTTTCGCATGAACAGCCTTGCGGGTCCTCTGGTTGACGACTTCATCATCAAAGATTTTATTTAGCTCTTCACCGTCAGTGGAACTTGCTGGCCGTGACGAAACCTTTCGCTTCTTCCCTTTCCCCATCCGCCTCTCTCGTGCCTCCTGTGATTCGGCAATCGAGTAGTAAACGTCCTCTTGTGGAGCAGGTAACTTCGTGCGTGCATGAGTCTGGACCGATGGCTTCTCTCGTGGAGCTCTCGATGGGCTAGTCACGACTGTGGGCTTTGCTAGAGCAATAGTTTCAATAGTTCTGGTTGGCTGGAGCGGGGAATCCTGAGTGTTATTGAATAACTGAGTCAATCCCATAGGAACCGTTCCCCTCATAGCACTTGTCAATTCAGCCAAAGGTCCTATTTGTTTGACCGGTGTTTGCGTTTCTCTGGGGATCCAAACCGACGGCTTTCATCAAAATAATTTGTCCACTCCTGGGTTTCGAGCTCCGCCACCAAGGCATCCAGACCTGCGGAGGTTGGTCGGTTGGCAATCGCAGGCACATTGCTCCATGGTGATCTACTCGCCTCCTTGTGCTGCGCCTGCGAATTCCCATCTATCGAGGTTTCTGGGTCTTTCTGGGTATCCCCAGCATAATTCTGGGAACCAGAGTCCAGTAATTTTAAGGCTCCTGTATTGCCGACGTCAGGCCCACCCGTGCGGTTGGAGGGTACACTCGGGACTGGAGAGGTTGCTTTTTGAGGCGAAGAAGAAATCAATTGTGTAGGGGATAAATCGGCATCCGCAGGATCTTGTGCAAGCTAAAGCCAGGCTCAGTGTGATTATTCCTAGATACATCAACTTCAGGGAGTTCAGCTCTCACAGTAAAAACACCCCGTAGCTCTTGAAAGTCGACAGACACAGTATTCGCGGCCATGAGCACCCCGGAACGATGGAATGAAGCTGGGGTGTGGGGGCACGACAGGTAAGGAAATCTGCTACGCGAGAAGAAACCACAGGGCTGAGTAGATTCAACAACGCGAAACCCGGGTTACACAAAGTTACAGCGGGAAACCTCACGATGCCGGTACACCGTTGGGATGGCAGCGGAGGTTGAGTTGCAGTTTCCCTCCGACCTCACACGTGACTGTTAAGGCTTGGCACACATTGGGACGAGAGAAGATCACCTTCTGAAATACTTTACTTACTTATTGTTAGAACAATGTACAGAGGACGCTGCTACGCTCATGAGGCTCTGGCCACTCTAAGGATCTCGATTCGTAACGCGCCCCAACATATAGAGGTATCAAAAACAGAACAGCCCAACTCCGTGCAAAAGAAACCAACGAATGGCAAGTTAACCGAGACTCAGTCCAGTACTCCCCAAGGCCACATATTAAAACCGATAATAAAACAGGGACACAACCCACACAACCTCACCGTAATACTGCAATGGGGTGTGTGTGTCCGGTATATCATTAGATGCATGAATGATATGAACTGTCGTTATGTAGGCTGGTTGAGAAGTCGGCTGCAGCCGCCACGCATCGCCTACTCCAATTAATGATGCCCGCTCAGCACTCCTCTTTCTCTCTCTCTCTCTCTCTCCCTTTCACGCTCCCTCTCTCGCCCTCCACTACCCCTATCCGCAAGCTCCAGTTTTTCAAAATGCTTTCTTGCCACAGCAATGTTCATCAGGGTGGTAGCTGGCTCAGCAGCGTTCGCCGGCATCACCACCAAAATATAGGTATTTGGCGTGAGAACATCTATAAATGCTGAAAATGTGTGTGCACGAAGCTCGAAGGCTGTAAAATTAGATGCCATTTTACTGCAGGGACTCCGTTAGAAATGCGAAATGACAGAGGAAAACAGTGCACGTACCTGCAGCTTTGCTTGAATTGCTTAACGATATTACTTATTTTCTCAAACCGGTCTGGGAACGGATTTTCCACCTCAGCTCGGGTGACGTAGCTTATCACCAAGAAAGTCGTTCGTTCGAATAATATGACCTCTTCTGCCTCTGCAATCTCGGCAAATGCATTCAGATGCCGCTCTAGGGTAGGTAGATTAGGAATAAGGGTGTAGACAATCGATGCCCACGCCTGGAGACATCACACGAAATTGATTAGTCATTTGTAACAATCAGGGCGCAGGGTGAGGGGTTTACCTTGTACAACGTCTCATCCCATATACTTGTGGCGAAACATGTGATCTCCATCCCCGCACTCTTCTCCTTCATAATTGCCTCCCGCTCTCGGAAGAGCCTATCTCTCAGCTCCGTTTGCACCAAATCCATCTTGTGGATCAAGCAAAATATTCTTGCATTAGAACTATTATCCCGCAGAGCTTCCAGACAAGTCGTATAGGTAATAAGGTCTCTCTCAAACTCTCTGCTCTCGATATCAAACACGTATATCAAAACCTCGACGTTCTTGAAAATATGATCCCGCTGCTGGGAAAGGTAATTCTCCATGAATGCGTCTTGTCCTCCACAATCCCACAGATTTAGCGTCAGGTTTCCGAGAAAGCGTACGTGTGAGTGCTCGACGTCGATGGTAGCCCCGAGGCGACGAGTATCTTTGGCTACGTAATTGCTAAAGACGATAGATCGCATAGACGACTTCCCAGAGCCAGATTTACCCTACGGATATATTAGCTAAGCTCCCTCGTAGGTGTTTCATGCATACCATCAGCAAAACCTTCTTCTTCCTACCGCCTTTAGTGTGCCCCCCCTCCATTTTACTGTCTTGAGCTAAATTCAGAGGTTTTGTTTCAGTTCAATTGAGCGTTGCGGAAGGCCAATGTTAACTGTGGCTGGCGATAACTGATAAAAGCTTTGGAAGCACAACTGCAGGTGGGTTGTCGCACAAATACTAAAATGTAAGTCGCTTACAGTTTGCATCTTTCAGCCGTAGGCCAAAGCAGTAAAGTATATGCGCCAAGAGCTTTACCAGACCAGCTATGCCAAGATCCTTCTAATCTCGCGTGGTTAGGTACCTACCAGCCGAACTCGGCTTCGCTTGTTTCCAACGGTTTTGAGCTGGTACACCTAGTTTGCAAGGCGTTCCATTCTAAAAGAAATCAGTCAACCCATGAAGGTCACCTGAAACGAGGTGGAAGAATACTAGGTAATGTGACTGCAGAGACCTACAATGGCAAATGCGAGACGATATCAAGAGTTGGTGTTTATTTCGCCACTACCTTCGGAAACGCGAAGATATGAATATAACACAGGAGGAAAGACCGGAGCAGAGAGACACCGACATACCCCATTCGAAATTATCAATATTTCTTTCCATGCATAGTATAGCTTGTAAAGGTGATGGCAGAATCCAAGGTAACTAGGTACCGGTACTGTAGCCGTTGACAAAAAACGGCTATTATAGAAAAGCCTCAGCAGTTGGTATTAATGTGCGACATGCTGATATATCTTGTGTACGCACAGCAATGGGTTATGTTCGACCGTCCCCAACCCGACGAATGCGCCGCATATCAGTTCAATATGCCAGCGAACTTGTAGGAAGACTGTACTCACATAGCGCATGCATAAGAGGGATCGAAATACCCTCGGATGCAGATACTTGCTTACAAGGAAGAAGGTTGGAGGTGTCTTTTTGCCTCTAGCGCCGTAAAGTCAGTTTATTTCGAAACATCTGGATATGAACTCATTCTTGCTGTAGTTTTACAACACCCTCCTTAATAGCAAACTGTCACGTGCCCCAGATGGAGTAACAAGGTTCAAGGATAAGCGGACTGGAGAGATGGCATTATTGGTGGAATCCTGCAAGCACAATCTTTCACTGTTGGCAGATATCCTCAGATGGATTGGATACTATGATCAGTTCTTATAAGATATTCGGAAAGCGACTGAAATTTTCTCTACCGAGGGTCTTGCGCCAACCAAAATTTCAGTTTCTAGTCTTCTTCTCAACTCTGATGCAACTGCAGCGGATATTGAGCAAGTCACTGATGACTAGGTACTCTGACGACCGTTGAGATGTCAGTACATGTGAAGGAACGTATGTGTGCCGGACTTACTTCTCAAGCATCTTGAATCTCTTTATTACAGACCACTCACCACACTCCAATTATATCAGGTACTACGGAGTACTGCAATCAACTTCCTTGAAGAACTCGGGCATTATGTTCAGTCACTACCAGTCGCTACTCTCCCTAGTCCCCAGATCACCTGAAATCAACATCTCCGATCTTGCAAAATCTCTTGCCTATGCAGAGCGGTCCCTACATCAATATGCAGAGGCACAAAATACGCTGACAATTGGCTGCGAACCTCGTCACTTTCTTAGTTCTTTACTTTGTCACCACTGGTTTCACTATAGCTATGATGTAATTTATTAGGCGCGGCATTCCCCTCACTTTCGTTATACCATTAGTTTCACATAGCCAGTGTACTTTTACCTGCGTGCAGGAACGGTCTGACAAATCCGTTCCGTACAGCCACTATGTCGAGGTTCACTATTGGCACAGGATCTCACGAA
The DNA here is from genome assembly GCA_015179025.1 of Terfezia claveryi. Classification (NCBI taxonomy): domain Eukaryota; kingdom Fungi; phylum Ascomycota; class Pezizomycetes; order Pezizales; family Pezizaceae; genus Terfezia; species Terfezia claveryi. The sequence goes on from WHUX01000097.1 coordinate 177,410, forward strand.
CTCTACAAAAATATTAACCTAGGTTTTGCCTGTACAGTAGTTCCAAGGTCAGATTACATGGAACTGCGTCGCACATCAAAACAAGTGCCGTGCTCTCGAGAAGACAATCGCAATCCACGGTGGAGGCGGATGTTCAATGTCCAGGTCTCGAGTGTAGGCTCTTTCGTTTGGCTAGTGTGACCCTTCAGGAAGAAATTTTGCAAAAACTGGGAATAATATCCTGAAGCTTGAGCTGCAGTGCTATATAGTCTGATGCAAGATATGATTGCGCTCAAAGAGGGATTTTGCACATCCTAGTCAGCATTACTATAGTACTGTTTCCACAGCAACGTTGCTAAGTGGGTAGCTGTCATTAATAATAGGTCATAAGGATGGAACAAACAACAATTAATAATACAAACATGTAACAGAACTTATCAAAATGTCTGAACCACACCACTGCACGTTGAAACAACAGCAACAACATAATCAATCAGAGAGAAAAAGAGTACGCTATACTTACGATCTTAAATTGGGCTTATACAACTGTGGATACGAAAGTGATCGCTATATCGATACAGCACCGGTATTTTGATAATTTTGTTGCAAGATTTTATTATTGTGCAAGGGAAGATAGAATTACGTCTAGTCTGGTTAGCTAGATAGGCCAGAGCCAACCAGACTACATAACGACGTGCTTGACGACTGACCAGGGTGTGCAAAATCCATCTACGGTACCTACATACATAGGTACTTGTCTTCCCTTAATGCTGTCTGAAGCAGGACATGTAGCTGGGGCCGGCCTAGTCTGGTTGCGGGGAACAGCGATCCGACATCCGGTGGCAGTCCAGCTAACTTCAGCAAGGCGATCACAAGACGGCACTTCATCGACGGAAGTTTTTTTTTGCAGATCTGCTCCTCCATCATAGGTAGAGTCAGATAGTTAACGAACTATCAAATTGATACCCAAATTCCTTTCTTCCTTCTTCCCCGCCGCCCCGCCTTCCCGATCATCCAACATCCCGACAATGACAAGCTATTATAGTCGGTACAGTGATAAATTATTGTCTTTCACGCAGCTTGCAGTGTCGACTAGAATTCATTGGCTGGACACTATAGTGTAGCTACTTTTCGCCGTGACAGTCCGGTGAGACCGCTACGTAGGACGTCTTACGATACCCCCGGGCTTGTGGTATGGGGTACTTATGATTGGGGGGATTAGTACGTAGCCCTTGCTGCATTCAGGGTTCAAGACGGTCTGGGGGTATCTCTATATTCCGTTCCAACTGGGTAACCCTCCTATCCTTCTTCTATTTTCACCTCCTTTCGAAGTCCATTCTGTATCTTCGAGAGCTGCTTGGTCTCTCTTGAAGCATCTCTTGAAGCATTAAGCAGTCGTGTTCCCCTGGCATTCAGCCCAGAAACACGAGAGATGTCACGAACCCGCCCAAGTTCTCCTTCGAATAATGATTTCCCCGTCCGTCAGTTGGTCATACTTTGTTAGTGCTCCCTTTACTGTCCGACAAATGCGACTCGGATGCTAAGAGATCGCAATGCAGCAATTTGTAGACTCTGCGAGCCCATAGCGTTTTGCTCAATCTTTCCGTACATCTATTACATGATAGATTCCTTTGGGATTGCTGTAAGAATACCCTGTGAAGTTCTTAGAGGTGATTCTAACATAGCGGTTACTAGAAAAACGACAACGAAATCGCTATTTACGCAGGAATGGTAACCTCTACCGTTAGTATCCTCTTCGTCATCTTTGGATGGATGTAGGCCTAAACAGGATGCCGTGTAGTTTGCGTTCGCCGAGTTCCTGACGGGGATGTGGTGGGGCCGGATATCTGACAAAGTTGGGCGGAAACCAGTTCTCATAGGGGGCTTAGCTGGGACTTTGGTCAGCATGATCCTCTTCGGGTTTGCCAAGTCATTCCCCGTTGCTCTTCTAGCCAGAGCAGCCGGTGGCTTTCTCAATGGCAACATCGGAGTCATCCAAACAACTGTGGCGGAGTTGGTACCTCGGAAGGAACATCAACGTGAGTTTGCACAGAGCAAGCATGGAATACAGCCACTAATACTGTAAAATAGCTCGGGCGTATGCCATCATGCCTTTTGTCTGGTGTATCGGCTCTATTATCGGCCCTGCAGTAGGAGGAGCCCTTGCGGACCCCATCAGGCAATACCCAGAGATATTCAAGCCTGGAGGTTTCTTCGAAGAGTATCCATATTCCCTTCCCAACCTCTTCGCCTCAGCGGTTCTTGTTATTGGTGTTTGCGTTGGGATATTGTTCCTTGAAGAGACACACGCTGAACTAAAACATCAGAAGGACTATGGACGGGAACTAGGCAAGAGATTGGTTGCGCTGGCCAGTCACTTATTCTCTCGATCCAGTGAGGACAGTGGAGACAGGCGAAATTTACTTGAGCCTGATGGCCCAGTCAGCGGTGCAACATATAACACGTTCTCTGAGCCTTCACCAACGACAGCAAGTGTTGAAGACGAGCCCTTATACACATCAGCGAAGCCATTTCCTCTCAAAAAAACTCTCACCCCACAGATCATTTACCTCATTATATCTTACGGTATTTTGGCATTACATACAATTGCATTCGAGCAATTATTTCCGGTGTTTCTATCTACGCCTAAGGCCGATGAAGCTCCGTCGTCTTGGTTCAAATTTGTTGGGGGTTACGGTTTATCTACCCGAGAAATAGGTCTTATTCTAACGGTTCAAGGCGCTTTGGCCATGTTGATACAATTTATCCTTTTTCCTCCAGTGGTTGAAAAATTTGGGGCTTTCAATGTTTATATTGCGATAATGGTACTTTATCCTATCCCTTACATTATTGTTCCATACCTCGACTTCATTCCAGACGATTATAAGTATGCCGGTATCTACACAACGCTGGTCATTAGGATCCTCTTTGGGTGTCTGTCCTACCCTTGCAATATGATTCTTTTGACGAACTCGGCACCATCTCTCCTTGTTCTGGGCACCATCAATGGAATCGCCGCTTCAATCGCTAGCCTGGCGAGGTCCGTTGGACCTACGATATCGGGTATGCTCTACTCATATGGACTGGATATTGGTTATGTAGGCTTGGCCTGGTGGATCAATGCGGGCATTTGCGTGATTGGCACTGTTCAGGCACTGTGGATCCTGAATCCCGGTGAAGAAATGAATACTTTGGGGGACATTGATGATATGGACCAAGAGGCTGTGGACCACATTGCGGTGGATGCTACAGTGAGGGCTACAACAGTTGGTGTGGCCAGTGTGGGGGAATGCATGAACGAGTTCGATATCATTCATAGGGTTATCAGTAATCAGGCATAGATTGAGGACGGCGCGTGGTCGGATGTGCTGCATTTCAGCGGTTTTGGAATGAACAGCGAGTTAGCAAGGTATCTCTTGGTGCAAGCAAGGCATATTTGAAAAGTTCACCTGAAAGCGCATTTTCTTTACTTCTTTTTCGCGTATCGTGACCTTCTCTTTGGGTCCCATAGGTGTTTTCCGAGTTCTTCTAGTAGTCCTATGATATTTGTATATCGGTGCACTTGATCAGAGTTGTTATATATAGATTAGGCAAAGTAAAGTAAACAGCTTTCAAATTCTATATTCCTTCTAAACAAGTACTTGACAGGCAGATACTGACACTTGAAGTAGCAAATTTCTATATGATAACCTTATAACCTACGTTGTGGCCTTCAATCAGTAAAAAAGGAAATAGGTAGTAGGTACCCTAACCTAGCCTACTCCTCCTCCGACTTTCACCGCTATCAACTAGCATGAAAACATATAATGATCTAAAAATACAGGCAAATGTGCGCATCGACCATTTGAATGCGAACTTATCCAAGTAAACAAACGAACACCTTGGGGATGTTACTGAGTATATAATTGCCATTTCTCGTCAAAATCGTCAGGCGCTGATTTATAAACTTTAGTAGTGATAGTCATCTTCTACGATAGACTCCGAATCACTGAGACTTTCGTACTCGTACTCATCCTCTATATCACGATACCAGAAAAACTGAACAAAGATCTGCTACGCATTAGCTATTGCATACTTACGATATGTAATCGGACAACTCACTATCATATCCAAAAGCAATGTTCCTACGCTTCCCAGCAACCAACTAGCGTTAATAGCAATATACCTCCAATACTGCCGGCTTATCTCCGGAGTCCAATTTCCATTGTCCGCGTCATAGGGGACATATGCAATGATGCTAATCACATATGTCAAATTCCCAAGGCAAGCAAATAGGAAGAATAAGAGTGAGAGTCCGTCCACCGCCTTCCTCTGATAGTTAAGGTATATCTGTGGAATACGGGATGCTAGATAGAGCACTGCGCAAAGATACCCAAACACCTGACCAAAAACATCAAATTTGATGTGTGGATCGTCTGGCATTGACGAGTGAGGTGGAGCTGGTGTCAGCAACCACCCAACAATACCAGCAAGGCAAACCATGACAATGGCGGTGGTATTGAAGAGGATCGTGCTCCATATTCCCCAGTTCCCTTCTTTTTTTTTTTAAAAAAAAAAAAAAAGAGGTGGAAGTCATTGCCTCTTCAGCGGTCTTTGGCGGATCTAGCAAGGGAGTGGCTGGTGACAAGTGGACAATTTCGGAATGGTGCTGATGCACGTGTGCGTCTGAGGAGGTTACAGGAGCAGGAAGATGGTATCGAGCTGCCTTGCATTTGTAATAGAGACATTGGCCGAGAAGTACTATATCTGCGAGGGTATAGTAGATGGCAAGGATGACCATCGTTGGCAAAACGCCCTGGAGGACAGCCCCGAGGACATTGAAGACATCTCCGAGGAGCCATATGACGAGAAAGGTCAAGGAAAGGCCATCTGCAGAACCACGGCGGAACTGAGGGTAACTGTCAGTATTTTGCCAGCATACGCTCAAGCGTCAACGCACATTGACAATGATTTGAGGTGAGAACACAATCACCCAGCAGGAAATTGAGATTGACCTACACAAAATTAGCACCCAGAATGGCTTGCACGTGACACAGTAGATATTGGGAAGGGCTTAACGAACCCAGTAATGCCGCTGAGAGCCCACGCATCGAGGTTCAAGTTCTGTGCTGGTGGGAACATTTTATCGCATGGAGGTTTCCATAGAATGCAAAATCGCGAAAATAAATATAATTCAAGGCTGTCTATCTGCTGGCCAATCTTTTCGCTTTCGCTTGGCTCAAGGGCCGTGGAACAAGCGACCTGACAAAGAATTGCGTAAGAAGCTTGAGAATGGTTTAGCGCCGTGGTGTTCACGTCAAGAACTTCAACTTCGTATGCGACAGCTTTTTCTCCTATCTCGAAAACAGGATGTTTACTCTCGCATCAAAAACAGTCCTTCCTTTGATAGCGAGGGCCGGGACATCAGCTCGCACTTACTTAACAATTAGACGACCCGGAGGTATTGATAGTCCTCGCTCGGTATCCCGCCGAAAGACCCCACCCGAGAGAGTCGTATTCCGAGACGAGCTCCAAGACTATGTTACAGAAACCCAGAAAGCTTCCGAGCCAATCAGCAACTCTCTGCTCTCTCCAGTTCATACTCCAGAAGATCCAAATGGTGTGTTGAAGAGCTCACACCCCGCTGCAAGGCTACTGGATAATTCGGCTTTGGTAATCCAGAGGGAGCTCGAGCTTGGGAATTTACTGCTGTAAGCCTCCAAAGCTCTGACGGGTCATTGGAGATCTTCTTTGACTCTCTACTAACTGAGACAGTGGTTTCGAGCAGGCAAATAAGTATGTCATTATGGACCCGAACGGTAATCATGTGGGGTTCATTGCCGAGGAGGAATCTGGAATCGCCAAGATAGTCGCAAGGCAATGGTTTCGGACCCACCGAGCTTTCACAACACATGTGTTTGATAAGGAAGAGAGGGAGGTGTTGAGGGTAGCTTTCCCATTATCTTTCAACGCCTATCCTCCATTTCATGGCTGACTGGGGTCGACAACTATAGTTCCATCGGCCTTTCTCCTTCATTAATTCTCGCATCCGTGTCTTCGATCCTATCAACCCCACATCCACATCCACATCCACTACAGTTGAGCCGTCGGCCCTAAGGATTATCGGGGAATGTCAACAGCAATGGCACCTGCTCCGGAGAAAATACAATCTATTTTTGTATCATGATCCTATCACGGGAAGCTATGCAAGTGAGGCAGGAAAGCAGATTGGTGGTCCAGTGGAAAATCATGGAGTGTTCACACAATTTGCATACGTGGATGAGCCATTTCTCAATTGGGACTTTTCACTCCTTTCCGCAGACGATCAACTGGTTGGTTCAGTCAATCGTAATTTTGCTGGATTTGGCCGGGAAATATTCACAGATACGGGTGTCTATGCCTTGAGAATGGACTCGGCTTCAGCGGCTAGTGAGCCCAGGCATCTGATTTCCAATACACACCAGGGCAGGGCAATTCGTGATGGAGACAATGCGGTGGTCGAAAGTGGAGGGGAAAGGGGCATGACCTTAGATGAGAGAGCAGTGATGATGGCAACAGCCGTGACAATCGATTTTGATTATTTCAGTAGGCATTCGGGGCATGGAGGGGGATTTGGGTTTTTCCCGTTCTTCCCAATAGGAGGAGAATACACAGATCCGTCAGGTCAAACAAGGCAAGTTGGAGAGGATACTAGCATGTTTCCACCTCAGAGCCCAGGGGGCCAGGTAGGACAGTTTGGAGACCAGAATGGACCTTTTGGAGGTGGCAATGGGGGCGATGGGGGTGGGGGTGGGGGTGGCGGTGAGGGTGGTTATTGGCCATGGGACGAGTAACGCCAGCTGGGCATAACCGAACCTGGGGTATCTCCGCTGCCGATCACTCAATCGACTTTCTTGCAGATTTCCTTTCTTTTTTTTCATTTCGTTGATCAGCGCATGGACGGATGCATAAATTCCACACGTGTGCATTGGGCGTCTCGGTTGGCATCATTCCTCTCTTTTAGAGTTCATAGAATGTATTTCCTGGGCTAAGTTGGTATGCAATTCGTTTGTTGTTGTCATACTGTACATAATATGTTCCCTTTCCACTACACCTAAAATGAGACAGACATGGTGCTTACAGTTCCACCAAAAAAAAAAAAAAAAAAAAAAAAGGTAGCTCCACATAATACCTATTCCCAAACAATTTATATTCTCAAACAATTTACTAGGCTGGATTGCCCCTTTGGTTGTGCAGGTAGATGTTGTGGTACCTACCTACAGTACCTGGGTAATGTATTTCGCCTTCGATCTGTCGGTGTGACAAGGTACCAGGTTCATGTCAGCACATGCGAGGGAGATCAACAGATGTGCAATAATTATATTAATGACATTTACAAGGGGATCTACTCCGTAAGGAGCGGTGTTGATGATCTTCTCAGTAGCCTTTTTTAGCGGAATACTGACCCAACCGGCGAATATATATCTTGAAGAGTACTATGTACCTAGGAAACGTTATTTGTGCCTGAATTGCAAAAGTGGCCGCACAAGTAGGTACAGCACTACCAACTGGCAACTGTCCGCAAGGGAGAGAAAATTTAGGGGCACAGGTTAATACATAGGCTTATAGCAATTACAGGACCTTGGTTTCTGGAGACAGGGCACCAGCTGTGGGAGTCACATATGTAATTTTCAGGCGCTGTTTTCAACTGTGACTCTCAGTAGGTATGTACAGTACATAGGTAGGGCATTGAGTATCCTTGCGCACATCACAGTCATTTTTTTTTCTCCACCCCTTTGGTTATGCACTTCACCTGTGGTTCTGAGACACCCCCGGTATTCATTCCTGTAGATCAGTGCTGGGCTGATCAGGGACCGCCGACGGCCGCTGAGGACGCCCAGAATTCGTAACAGGTGCCATCAGCATCACAGTAGCTCAGCTGTCTGTCGGCATTTCCCACGCTCAGGCTTGTGCGAGAAAAAGCACTGTCAACAGGTGGTTATCACTAGGTATGGACAGTCGGTGCGATTGCCCGGGGCCCCGGACGGCGATGTCGCTCTTTTCGTCTGGGCCGGAGCGTGCGTGATAAGAAAAATGACCCCTAGCAAGCTCTGACATTTGGAGAGAGGATTGGATCCCGAGGCAGTTGCCTGAGAGGCGCCACAAACCTGAAATAACCACGCAGGTTGTGGAACGGCCATCAAGATGTTTATTAAAGAGTACGATATATGCCAATTCAGTGATTCACCGTCTACCACGCCCCCATGCCTTACCAGTTCCTATGGGTCGAGCCTTGCCCGTTACCAGGACAGCTTACAAGCAGGCCCAACTCCATGGAAACAGCCCATCCGGCCCCCCCGCATCCTCACCGTATATCATGTGCCTTCTTTCGTGATGGTTATTCTGTCCACCCTGCGCTCGCAATTTCCTGACCCGTAGGATTGGTAGTGATCGTCCTAACGCAAGACATTCTCATGGGCGGAGGAGGGGGGCCATCAGGGCGCACAAGCTGAGCAACCCCCCCCCCTGCTGGCACACCCGGTACGAAACCGACCAACCCCCTCTTCCTCCCCCAATTGTCCGTCCCCTGCTCCACCGTCTCGCTAGGCAAATACTCAAGGTCCCTGGCCCAGGCCCCGGCCAGGCCGGGCCCCGGGTTCCGTGTCTCTGGGAAATCTCCGTGCTGTAATAATACCATACTTTGTATGTACTGTCGCTCCAGCCTAATATAACAACCCCAAACACAAAACTCTCCATAACTTATATGTACAGCATTGCCCCCCCTACATTAGCTCGCCTTCACCGCCTTCCATTCTCAATCTTTCTCTGCTTAAAACGTCTTGCTGCTGTTTGTTTCCAACATTTGCTGTGTGGTGCCCGCCAAATCCCTTTGGACGTGGGCCGCCTGAGTTGAGATTCTACAATTGTCTAGATCTGCTCCCCCCACACCCCACTTACCCGTCTACTGCCTATCCTATAGATTTCAGTTGTGCTTGTTGCGTACAACCGGGTAGTTATTTACGTGCAAGAAACCGCAATATTGTTGTCGGCACCTCGCCTGTCTTTTGACGAATCACGTCTGAGAGATCGATAGGGTTGAGTTAAATATGGGGCTATTCTCAAAAAAAGGGTCTAGCCGTGCCAATTCGGTCAACTCCGACAAAACCACAAAAAGCAAATCAACGACTTCATCATCATTTCATTCTATACGAAGTACAGCGTCAACTACAAAAATGTCTCTCCCAGAAAGCAGCTGTTTGAGTATGCCACCAATGCCCGCTAACACGTCACCGGTTGAGCTCACGCCAGCGCCGAATCCGCTGTTGGATCCGAGTGGGTATTTGAGGAGTATCTACGCAGTCAGGGAGACGAGTAGGCATGTGTTGGATGCGGCGTTGAAGGGGAGGTTGACGAATTTCCATGTGGACTTGACGAAGTTTAAGGATGTGGTTAATTACGTGGTGTCGATTATCAAGGTTGGTGAACTGTGCCGATGGAAACTGTTGGGTCTGTGCTGACCCCGTGTTAGAGAGACTATGCTCCAGATTTTAGTGCAATTCCTTCTCATGGAAGATGGCAGCACTTTGAAGTTGGGGGAGTGCCGAGGATAGACACGATGATGGCCTTCTGGGGAAGTACTGTTGATTCTCATGAGCGATGCAGGAGGTTGCTTGACTTGTTTGTGGTGTCGGTTCTGTTAGATGCTGGCGCGGGGACAAAATGGCAATATAAGGCACAGAATGGAAAGATATATCGGAGAAGCGAGGGGTTGGCAGTTGCCAGTTTGGAGATGTTCCAGACTGGACTATTCTCGAGCAACACTACGCAGCCTCATCAGGTGGATGGTATATACTTCATGATCTGGCATGGCATTAAGCCCAGCTAATGTTGCCTATGGCAGGTGCTGCTTTGAAGAACCTTACCGTCGACATACTGGCCAAGGGTCTACAGATTTCCAACACGAACCCAATTGACGGTCTTGAGGGGCGATCGTCGCTCTTGATGAAACTCGGAGATGCCATGGACAACCAGACCTTCTTTGGTGTGGACGCACGGCCTGGAAATATGCTTGGTACGAAATTTTAACTCATTTGTTCAATAATCATACCTAACCTGTATTGTAGACTACCTCCTCCAACACTCTTCTACTCGAACGATCGACGAGAAGCCAGTAATTCCAGTACCTACTTTGTGGACGGTGTTGATGGATGGGCTTGCACCAATCTGGCCTCAGTCACGAACCCAATTTGACGGTATCTCTCTTGGAGATGCCTGGCCATGCTCATCTATGCCCCTGCACCTGGCTGGGAACGTATCGTATGTTTCCACAAACTTACGCAGTGGATGGCATACTCCCTGATGGTGCCAATGCAGAAGCTTGCTGGTGTAACCTGGGCTGGGGAGTACCTTCTCACTGGGCTCCCCGAGTATCGAAATGGTGGTTTGTTTATTGATCTGGGGCTTCTCACCTTGAAGGAAGCACAAGAAAAGCGGGGATTGGAAGCTTATCACCAGAATGCAAAGAGAGCGGGTCAGCCAAACGTGGAGGTTGTGCCGATGTTTACCCCAGACGATGATGTTATTGTGGAATGGAGAGCGTGTACATTGGGGTTCCTTGATATGCTCCTGCCGGAGGTTAATAGGGGCCTGGGATTTGAAGGTGACCAGGCGCTGTCGTTGGCACAAGTGCTGGAGGCGGGGACTTGGAAGGTGAGAACCTATTCCTGTTGTGGATACAGTAACCTAATATATATTTTTTGTTTTGTAGGGTGGTAGAGAAATCGCCGAATACTCACGCCCAAACACAAGAGAGCCCCCCATCATGATCCTCTCTGACGGAACCGTATTCTAATTATTTTTTCATACCTTACCTTGACTGGTGCTTTGGGGAATGTAATGAACGATGGAAGCCAGATATGAGCGATGACGACCCCTCAACTACAATGTCCTAGCGTTGCCAGCCTTATATGCTTTTGCATGGTTTCGGCTGGCACTGGGGAATACCTTATTGATATCCAACTTGGCTAAGTTCCTTCTTTTTTCGGGTATACTTTGAAACTACTGATCTTTGTTTCTTTTGCGTTGTTTTTTACTTGATAGTTTCCTGGACTCGTACCCCGCTGGGATTTTGAAAACTTTATTGTGTACTCTGCTGCTACCTACGATGGTACACACCATATCCTCCAAAGGGATTATGGCTTGATGTTTGCATGCTATGCACGGGTTTGGTTTTCCTGGCTGACTGAAAGTGTTATATTTTTATTTGTAGACATGGTTAATTCTGGTGACACGTTTTTTTAAAACTTGTTGCGCTGGTTTGTGGTGATGGGATTGGGGATATATATCCTATGGCTGCTTTACATGCCTGAAAGTATTAAATTAAAATCTATTGAGATGGATTCTTTATGTTTTTAGACGCCGGATTTCAAATAGCAAGAGAGTGAAGTGCATAAGGGCGTTGGATTGGAAAACGGAATGTCGTTTTGTTAGCCAGACCTGTGGAATGGAAATACGTTATTCCTTAGTCACAACGGATTATCTCTTTTAGAAAAAATCAAATATTCCCCCATAGTCTGGTTGGCACAAGATTTCCCCACACAAGCAACCACAAACGAACCAAACAACTACCAACTCTCCCAAGCAAATCAGCCTTCTCCATACTTTGAATTTTCCCACCCCAACCCCCGCAACAAATGCCGTCCCTCACCCCTCCCACAGCCGCCCCTGTATTCCTCACCGAAGACCAAATCGACGACCTCCTGTACCTCTCCCGCACCAACGAGTCCGCCGAGCTGGTCTCCTTGCTCGCATCCATAAAATCCACTTTCCCCCCCACCGCCACCGAAGCAGATATCGTCCTCTCCGCGGTCGACCCCACCACAGGGAATAACATCCTGCACATGGCCGCCGCAAATGGACATATTGGTACCTCGCATACCCTTTCCCCACACACACACACCGAAAAAAAAAGATGCTGCACACACAGACACACACACAAAAAAGCTAACTCTAGATAAAAAGGAATCCTAAACTCCCTTATCCCGATATATCTCCCCCCTAATTCCTCTTCCTCGCACCCTGCGCTCAGCCATAGGAATAGTTGTGGAAATACGCCGCTGCATTGGGCGTGCTTGAATGGGCATTTGGATGCAGTGAAGGTGCTGGTGGAGGTGGGGAGGGCGCATCCGGGAGTGCTCAATGTGGCGGGGAAGGATGCCGTGTTTGAGGCGGAGGTGGCGGGCCATGCCGAGGTGGTGGAGTGGTTGTTGAGGACGTGTGAGGGATTGGAAGAGGGGTTGGGAAAGGAGGAGGAGGAGGAGGAGGAGGAGAATGAGGGGTGGAGGTGAAAGGAAAGGAGAAGATGGATGTTTGATGAGTAAGTGGGATGGAATGAGAGGGGTGAGGGGTTTGACAAAAAAAACTAATGGTTTTGTGAGGGGGAAAGGGCTTTCAATGTCTTTTGCGGGTGTGGGGTTTTTTTTTTCTCCCCTTAGTTGCTTGGATTTAAGGGCGTTGTGGTTTTGTGTTAAGCTCATATTTCAGGGTAAACAAAAAGAGCAATTCCTTCTAAATTCCCGGGGTTGGATACAAATATAGTTTTTTTTTTAAAAAAAAAAAAACCTGTATATATACAAAAAAAAAAAAAAAAATCGAACGGTTGGCACTTTTTTGCGCATAAAACAGTACCCGACTATGAACCCCATCAGCCTCCACCAGATATTCCCATGCGCGAAAATGTCGATTTTCTTTACGCCTTTCTCTTTTGCGTCTTCTTCTTGGCCTTCGGCAGCTTCCTACCAATTCCTCTTCTCGCCTTTGCGAATGCAACTCCTATACGTAGTAAAACAAACGTTAGTCGCAGTAAAATCCCACACCGGCCTTCTCCAACTCATCCCAACCCCAAGCTGCCCCAAAGGAACCACTCACTCTTCGCCCTCTTTTGCCATCTCGCCCACGTATTCTTCGGGTCATACGGTCTCTTGAGCTCTTCCCCAAGCAACCCCAACTTCCAATTCGGCGGCCTGTAATAATAAACCCCACTCTTCAACACCTCCCTCTCCTTGTCGTCGATACTGTCCCTCTTCACAATCTCCACCAGCGGTACCTCCACCCGGCCGAGCCTTCTCCTCGTAGCGGCGTTGGGCGGCGTGGGGAGCTTCTGCGTCGGGGTGAGTGCGATGCCGATGAACTTTCGTTTGGGGTGTGCAGGGTCCCGGTAGTACCGGACGTAGCCGGGGGAGCCAGCGAAGATCGTGTGGTCACGGCCCATCGAGGCATTTTCCCCAGGATACCACAGGGTGCCACGTTGTCGGAAGATTATGTGCCCGGTTTTGACGAGTTCGCCTGTAGTGGGGGAGGGGGTTAGGTTGTGGTGGGTAGTGGGTGAGGAGGAGGGGGGACTTTGGTGGGGCGGGGGGGGTGTGTTATATGGCGTACCGGCGGTCTTTTTGGCACCTAATCTCTTCCCAGGCCCGTCCTTCCCTTTATTCGCCGGCCGGGAAGCTTTGTGGGTTGCCCATCGCACTGCCGATACCGACACCACCGCTGGGAGCTTGGCTTTGGCTACCGTGGGCCGCAGGAGGAATTGCGAATAGGCCGAGGTGGATATAGGTACGGTAGGGGAGGATCCTATAGCCCGGTGCGCCCCCGCGGTGAATATTCGTGGGAGCATGGCGGGTTTGTTTTGATTGTATTGGCCGGTAGCGGTGGTGGTGGGGGTGGCAGGGGAAATTTGAGCGGAATTCTGAGGGACGAGGAATACTGTTGGTCAGTGCAGGACTGGGAATGAGAGCTACTACTTGGCCTCTACTCTTAATTACCCTGTACCGGACGGAATCAAAGGATCGGTTTGTAACACGCAGCATCTTTTGAGCGAAACAGACCTCCCCTCCCTCCACCCAACGAACGAAAGAAAGAAAGCAAAAGAAAATATCAAAAAACATGCGCCTGCATACCTTTACCCTCCCCACGACGTTCCTCTTCCCCTTCCTTACCCTCGCGCAATTTGGGCAATTCTTTGAGCAAATGTTCCACGGCGGCGGCGGCTCTCACCAGCAGCAGCAGCAGCAGCAGCAGCAGCGCGAGCAGGACGTCGCCAGCGACGCAACCTGGTACAAAAAGACCTACGAAGGCGGTTCGCTCTCTCCCCCCCCAAAAAAAAAAAAAAAACAACTTCCCAGCAAAGCTAACATATAATCATTTACAACACATTAGCAACCTGCTCCAAATACCTCTGCCCCGGCACCCTCGCCTGCGTCGACAAGCCCACCCACTGCCCCTGCGCGTTCCCGGACGTGGAGGAGAAATACGAGCTGGATACGGATGGAATCGCGGTTTGCCTGAGTAAGAGCCTTGGTGGGGGAAGGCCGCAGGGGGGAATGTGGGGTGGGAGGTGGTGAGGGAGAGGTTGAAGAGTGGGGGAGGAGTGATACGGCAAGAAAGGTGGAGTTGGCGAGGAAGGGGCTGCTGTAAGAGAGAGAGTGTGTGGGAGCAGTAAGGGAAGATGATGGGGGATGAAATGAATAAATGAACTTGGCGTTTTTACTCTTTTTTTTTTTTAAAAAAATAACTGGAGATACTGGAGATACTGGAGATACGAATACCCCACATATTTACATTTCGAGTGAGATCGCACAGCGGATGAGATGCCAGAACAAGGCCTGGTGATCCCGATTATTAGTCTAAGTATTTAGACAAGAGGAGTATCAGATAGACGGAAATAGAAAGTGGAGGGAGGGAAAAAAAAAAGGAGATTAGAGAAAAACAAAAACCCGGATAGTCAACGGAAAAAAAAGTGTGACTATTCTGAACGCCGTGGGCCCCTTAGATAGCACTTCGAACCACCACACAAATTTCACCACCTTTTCTTTTCTTCGGATACTTTCCCCCAACAATCCCCCATATTACTATGCTCAGACTGGCTCAGTCGTCGAAGCACAAAAAATCACAAACGGATCCCATCCGGTTACCCAAACAAAAGAAAAAGAAATAATATATATGTTGGAAAGCGTTGCCGCAAAAGACACTCCCGATAACTAGTCCTTCAACCTGTATACCATTAGCATACCCTCCCCCCCCCCCCCCCAACGAGCCATTTCAAAATACAAGAGGGAAGAAAAAACACATACCATGCTCTCCTCTTCTGCTCCTTCTTCTCTTTCCTTTTCTCCCTAAATGCCTTCAACTCCTTCTTACTCAACTTCTTCATCTGCCTCTCCGCCTTCAAACTCCTCCCGTCATGGCTATTCGCCGCGGCGTCCACATCGAAATAAAACTCCATCTGCCTCCTACTCTTGTTCTCGTCATTATAATTTTCTGGGTTCTTGCCCGCCTGCCATTTCCCCGTGAAACGGTTGAATGAGCCGGTGGCTGTGTAGGTACTGGCAATATCCTCTGCGGTCACGGCGGAGGGATCGGTGATGCCGTGTGCGAGTTGGTAGTAGGTAGGTTCGTAGGCCGGATCTCCTTCGTCTTCGAGAGGCTGGTCCGTGTCAGGCGCATATTCGGCACCTTCGGTGGGGAGAGTGGGGAGAAGGGGGGTAGCGGAGGGGACTCGGGGGTTGGTCCAGGTGGATTGGCCGGTAAGGGCGTTGTAGAAGTAGTATGCTTGGTGTTGGGCGTCCCAGATTGCTTGCCAGCCGTCGTCTTCGCCGGGGGGAGGGCCGGGGGGGAGTGGCGGGTCGGTGCCGGTAGGTTGTGGCGATGGGTCGGCGACGGGTGCTCCATCTTCTATTTCACCTTCTTCGCCATCTTCATTGTCTTCTCCTTCTTCCCCTTCTTCTTCTCCATCCTCTCCTTCTTCTCCATCCTCTCCGTCGTCATCGCCGTCGTCGTCATCGCCGTCGTCGTCATCGCCGTCGTCGTCATTGTCCCCCTGCGAGCCATCGCCATCTCCATCTCCCCCATCTGACCCCTCATCCTCGTCTGAGCTCTCATGCAACCGCTTCCCCGGCCCTTTCCCACCTCTTGCCACTCGGGCCGTGCCATCCACCTTCGCATCTACCTCCACCCGTTGCGTTTGCTCCTCCCGCCCCACTCCCTCCCCCTTCTGTGCCGCACCCGTCGTCATCCCGGCTCCCAAAAGAAAACCCACGTAAACGCTCTTCCCCAGGAACCTATATCTATCTCTTAGTATAACTCTATCCCGCACAACCTCAGAGCGCAGGCCGCGTCGCGAACCGAATTGACTGGTATCTGTCGCCTGTCTGCACCTGTCTGCAGCCTGTCTGTCTTGCCGTACGTCTCCGCTTTTATGTTCCTCCAGATGAGCGATCCCCAGATGCCTTGTGAATCAAACTGAACCGTGACTTTTCCGCAAAAGCAATCTGAAGCTCTCCAGCAGTAAAGTAATAAAACCCCTGGTAAACAACCACAACCGGCCCCAACTCTGCTGATCGGCTGACATAATCACAAAACAACCAAAACAAACGCCAAGATTTCCATAATTCATAAGGAAACGAATGTTCCCACCGAATTTTTTTTTTCCCCCCAACCTCCATTGGCAAACGAGACATCGACATTGAGAAAGAATCTTCTTTTTTTTTCCAATTGACAAAGCCACAATGCATCTCATGTACACTGTCGGCCCCGATGGCAAGCGCATCTACACGCTCAAGAAAATCACCCCCTCAGGCCACCGGACCAGGTCCGCCCACCCAGCGAGATTCTCTCCAGACGATAAGTTCTCCAGGTTTGTCTCCTCCCCCTTCCCCCGCGCTGCTTTACGGCTGCCGTTGTTTTTTTCTGTGATGAGGAATTGTGAAGCGTTCCTATACTGTACAAACCGTGAGGACACGAAACAAAAATATATATCCAATTGTTCCTTCTGAAAACGAATAAGAGAGAGAGTTTACCCCTATTGAAAACCTACATTGAGAGAGGAGGATGTATGGGCTAACAGGATGGGATGAATAGGCAGAGGGTTACGTTGAAGAAGCGTCATGGGGTGCTGTTGACACAGACTCGTATGCTCCACTCCCCTCTCCCCAAGTGGGCCAACCAATATTGACTCTTCTTTCCTTATAGCACAAAAGCCATGGTAGATGTACACTGCTACCATTGACTGATTGGAATCTTATACCCACACACTCCCTCCCCCCACCTCTTTCCCATCCAGCACAACCTCGACCGACGCCCCAATTCGCCCATGGGGGTTGTGACGGATTGGTCTTGGAGAGAATATCATCGCACGCGTACAATGACACAGGCTCACGCAATAAATAAATAAATTGCTCTTCCACACATTGAGCTACAAGATCCGGTAATAATTGAGCTTGGATGTCTGGCGTTGGAGTTTTTTTTTTTTTTTTTTTTTTTTTTGGTTCTTATTTTTGCAATTGCCACTGCGCCCTCCACAATGAACTGTGCATTATATAAATGCTACAACTTCTTTATCTTTGCTGTCGAGGTTTGATTGAGCCCACAGAAGCCGGGTTCTTTATATCCCAATCGGAGATATCTGTGATATATCAGTGGTGATGGTATTGCATGACCTATATCAACATTAACTTAACAAAATGCGGCCTGCCTTCTCCTAGAGAATAACACCCAACACCATAATTCAATCCCAGCCCAGCCCCACCCATGCATCACATGACCACATCCCGCTCCGCCCGCGCCCCTCCCCCCCGCCGCGGCCCCCAATCCCAAACTACCCGTCCATGCCCAACACCCTTCTCACACACCTCTTCACCTCCCTCTCATAGCCACTCCTATCCTCCCTCCAAACCTTACTCGCATCCACATTCGCACCACTCTCATCATTCGGCTCCGCCAGCATACTCATGACACTAATCAAAATCTTCTCCACACTCTGAATAGGACTCCACCTCTCACTCGCGCTCTCATACTGGTTCGGGTCGTCACCTGGGGGGTGTAGGATGCTAATGCAGACTGTCCCGTCCTTGTAGATGTTCGGATGGAACATCTCGCATGTAAACCGCATTTTGGGTGGGGAGAGTGGGTAGTCCTTAGTGAATGCCTGGGTCAGCAAGAAAAGGGGAGGGGAAAAGGGAAGGGGGAGGGGGATGTTACCTTGGGGAAACTGAGTGTGGCTGGAAATACGCCCCCCTCAAAGGGTGTGTCGTCGGGCCCTTGTATGAGGCACTCCCATTCAAAGAGATTGTCCTCGTCAATAGGCCCCGCGGTGATGCCGTCGGGGGCTTCGTCCACGAGTTGCCGGTATTCTTTTAGAAGGCGGCGGGCGCCGACGGAGGACATTATTTGTTTGAGGAGTGGTCCTTTTTTTTTTTTTTTTTTCCCCTCTATAGATCGTTGTATGGAAGGTGGGTGGGTTGTGATTGATATATGTATATATATATCATGCATATATATACTGGAAAGATCTATTTTCGGATATTCGGGATGTGAAAATATTAACTTTGTGAAGATGAGACTAGGATAGGTATATATGTGTATTATTATTATAGGTATAGGTAGTCTGTTGTTACATTCACGTGACCTCTCCATCCAATTTATTTTATTTTATTTTATTTTTTCTTTCTGTTCATCCCCCCAACCCGCAAACACATAGGTATCATCATTGTAACGAGGGCTCTGGGGAACAAGGCGACCAAGGGGTACGCCGGGGAAGTGGCAAGGGGCAATCGCACACATAGGAGCGCTACGTGTGTGATCTAGAGAAAAGCTAGGGTAAAACATACGTAGGAATGCTATGTATGTGACCAGGGGGAGGCTGAGACGGGGGGCAAGGGCAAGAGGCAAGAGAGGCAGAGGGCAAGGGACACGAGACATGTGGAAGCAATTGCCGCGTGTGTCAAGGGAGGTAGCTGGGCTACAGAGACAAGGCGAGGAGGTGCACAAGGGAGATGCACCATCAGGAAGAAAAAATTTTTGCTTCCTGTTAGCTTCATAGAAGCTTCATAAAGGTTATTTAATGCTTCAAGAGCTTAATGAGTAAATTTTTGTACAAAATAGCTCAGGAAGCTATATTTTGCAAAACTTCTTCTCAGTAAGCACCAGATGCTAAATTGCAAAACTTTTTCTACCCTGATGACCAACGTGGAGAGAAGCAAGGCCCTGTATTGGATATACAAGACATTGGATGGGGATCCAACGAGAGAGCGGAGAGAGCAAGCTATATATACAGGCTTCCTTCCTAGCCAAGGCCACCGGAAGGAATAAGGTTCCTGAGACCCCTTATCTCGGGAACAGAGATAACAACGATATCAATTAACAATAACGAGAGTCGGACGGAATTTCGTCTGACTCTCAAACCCGGCTAGGCAAGGACGGTTGTGACACTATCCCCCCTTTAGGCTCGGAGCCCCAGCGACGAAAAGCAAGGCGAAAAAGGCAAGGCAAAAACAAACAAACAAACAAGGCGGATGAGTAACCAATAACCCATTCCAGGACGACAAGAACATCATGAGGCGGGGCGGGGCTTTCAGGAGTAACGCTGGTGGAACAGGGTGACCAAGTCCTGTGCATTTTCCAGATCTTCGGTGGGTTGCCAGGTCGCCTCCTCGTCCCCTAGCCACTTAACCTTGTACTGCAGATGCCCGTACCTCTTCCGCGAGTCCAGCACTTCCTCTACCTCCCATTCCTCTTCCCCTTCGATAACTACTGGAGAGGGTGGGGGGTGTTTCTGTCCTGGGAGGGGGTCATCCGCAGCGGGCTCGATCTCGGAGACATGAACAACCGGGTTCCGTTTGATATCTTTGGGAAACCTCAATTGATAGGCGTGAGTTCCCACAGCTGCCAATACCTCAAAGGGTCCCAGGAATTTATGATCCAGCTTGCGAGAGGGGCGTTCTGTTCGGAAGTGCCGGCTAGAAAGCTACACCTTGTCTCCTGGCTGATATCTGGGGGCTGGCAACCGTGATCCATTGGCATACTCAGCTTGCCGGGCTTGCGCATATCCCAGCTCGGCTTTCAGGGTACGGTGGAGTTCAGCGATTCCAACCGCGAACTCCTTAGCTGGAGGGTGGGCTTTTTGCAGCGGCACCAGGGCATCCACGAACCGGGGGTGCCAACTGTAATTAGCCAGGAAAGGGGAGGTTTTGGAGGATTCCGAGAACTGGTTGTTCGCGGTGAATTCGCAGGTGGCCAGCAACGAAACCCAGTTATCCTGCTGGTAATTGACAAAGGCCTATAGATATTGCTCCATAATGGCATTCATCCTCTCTGATTGGCCGTCCGTCTAGGGGTGATATGCCGTTGACAGGCGTACTTTGATCCCTAGAAGTTCGCAGAAGGCTTGCCAGAATTCTGAGGTAAACTGAGGGCCACGGTCGGATACATCGACTCAGGAAGGCCATGGTATCGGAATACATTGTTAAGGTAAGATTGGCTAACTCTGGGGCGGAGCAGGTGTCCCGGCAAGGTATAACATGCCTCATTTTCGTCAACCAATCTACCACCATCAAGATGGCATTGAACCCCGAATCTTCTGGCAACCCTGTCACGAAGTCCATAGTCAGGTGCAGCCACGGCCGATCAGGGATATCCAGAGGTTTCAGGGTCCCATACGGGGCGTGGCGGACAGGCTTAGCACGCTTGCAAACGTGGCAGTTCCATACGACCGCTCCACGTCCTTCCGTTGGTCAATCCATG